>JACGAQ010001040.1:0-74713 GCA_014119065.1 Orius insidiosus
AAAGAAGGCCTTTGTTTGCCCAGTCACTTAGCTGCTAATTTCGATTTTTTTTCCCAAGGTAAAATTTTTTTTTGTATTCTTAAGGAATATCATGGCTGAAACTTTGCCAGACGAGACAAATGTTTACCTTTCCCTCTTAAGTCAATAAAGATCCCCTCAATCAGTTTATTTACTCGATTCATTTCCTTAAAAATCAACGGCTTCTTTTTATTTATTTTCTTCTATAACTTGGACAAAGTTTATGAGGCTGCAGGAATTTAAATAAGTTACGAGCTTAATAAAGCCGGAATTCGTGGGATGGTGATCAATGTAGACTCTAATTCTGGAATTCACAGTACGTGGAGGCCAATTAAAAGCATTGGGCTGGACGGAGAACTCTATGCTAGTAGGGCGCACAATAGGCCCACAATGGGTCTACATACCGCGGCGAAAATCGAATGTATTCACGGCACTATCGCAGAATGCGCGGCTGAAATTTTGCTCCCCAGGGGTCAAACAAGGAAAAAGTTCTTGGCCATTGTAGCGGTTTCTATATAGAATTGATTGAAGTTAAGCATGGAAAGATAAAAGGAATATTTCATTCATTCTGAGATGTAATGATGTCAAAGCATTTCTTTCCTCATAAGATGGCTTTCATGAAGTAACGTTTGACAGGATTTGATTGAGGCTATGGTAACGATGAGCTCTGAGAAGGCTGGAGGGCGGCGGAAATTCGATAACCAAGCCAATAATCAGCAGCAACAGGCGGCCTCCACTCCCAGTCATGAAGACTCTCCGAATCATCTCGTCTACACCAAAGTCGGTTTTATTTCGTACTCTCGAAGGTTTTTCTAATCGATTTTCAGATGGAAGCCATCATTGAAAAGATGCAAGATGAAACGTCTGGCGTACCGGTGAAGACGGTCAAAAGTTTCATGTCGAAAATCCCTTCGGTATTTAGGGTCGGATTTGATATTGTGGATGATGAAAAATCTCGATGTTGACGATCAAAGTAGGTTTAACCAAAAAGCGCGAACTTTTTTAGTCACTAATACTTTCTTTTAGCCGAGGCTCTACATTTGGCTCATCAAATGGCATCCCACGGCTATCTTTTTCCAAGACGATCACATGCTGACTGTAAAAAATGACAACACGTTCTATCGCTTTCAGGTTTAAAATGATTTTCCTTTTTTTCAGTTTTTAACATTTTTTTTTTCAGACTCCTTATTTTGGCCGTCCAACTGTTGGGAGCCGGAAAACACAGATTATGGTAGGCGATTTGAAAATTTTTGTTGTTGTTTATTTGGCTTTTTTAGCTGTTTATTTGTGTAAGCGGACAATGCAGAATAAAACGAGGCTCGAATTGGCAGACTACGAGGCCGAAAGTTTAGCTCGACTTCAGAAAATGTTTCGAGGAAGTGGGAGTTTATATTTATGCAAGCTGAAGCGCAGAGTAAAGTCGACAAAAAGAGGGACAAACTTGAGAGGAAAGTTTGGATTCGCAAGAAAGGGCTTTTTGGGATATGCACCGTCCTATGGTTGGTTTTAAATTAAAAATTAAAAATTTATTTTTTAAATTTTCAGCCCGGATGTGTAAATACGACCGAGCTGGACATAAAGAAAGCGTGCAGAATGAATAAGCCGTCGACGTCGAAAACTCCAAGTACGTCCACCGAACCGGCTGTTGAAAATTTACAAAAAGAGATCACTTTTTTGAAAACACGGCTCGACCGTTCCAACATCAAAATATCGAAAGTCGCCGAGTCGTATGTGAGCTATTTCGAACAATATTCCGAATACGATCCGTTTTTCACATCGCCCGATGTAGCCAACCCGTGGGTGTCGGACAACCCCGAATTCTGGGAATGGAAAAACAAGGGTAAATTTTTTGAAAGCTTCATTTCAGTCTGTATTGTCTCTTTTATAGGAAAGACGTCGCAGCTCGAAGGGTCAAACGATGGGCGTTTAGTCTACAGGAACTGCTGGCAGATCCTGTCGGACGCGAACAATTCGAGAAATTTCTTGACAAAGAATTTTCAGGAGAAAATCTCAAGTAAGCCTTAACTCCAATGGACTTGGGGGAAAAGCCCTAAATAGGAAACCAAGGACATCCTTACTTAAACAAATCTTATCTTCATCTTTCAGATTCTGGGAAGCAGTAGAAGAATTGAAAGCGTTACCGCAGAGCGAAGTTGCCGAAAAGTTCAAGAAATCTGGAACGAATATCTCGCTCCTGATGCTTCCTGCCCAGTCAATCGACTCCCATTCCAATGAAATCACGAAGAAGAACATGGCCAAGCCAGACAGATGGACCTTCGATCCGGCAGCGGTAACCTTAAAAAATGCCATCACAATTAACCTAAACATTTTATTTTCAGGCCCACGTTTACCACCTGATGAAGACGGACAGCTATTCTCGTTATTTAAGATCTGAAATGTATAAAGATTATCTCCAGGGATCTAAAAAGAAGGTAAAAAATTAATATTTTTAAAATTATAAACTCAATTTTATTTTTTAGACATCCATGAAAGGGATTCGTTCGATAGTTTCATTTTCTGGACGAAAAGATGCAAACGCGTAAAAAAACAACACTAAAAAATCATTGAAAACAATCATCTCCTTTTATTTATTCAAATTAGTTTGGGTTATTAAAATATATTTTAGAAACTAAAATAATTTATAATATTTCCATAATATTATAATTTATTTTATAGAAAAAAATAAAATTGTGATAATTGAAAAATCAGACTTTTGAAAAAAATTAGTTGCTTAAAATTATTTTGTGCTTAAAAAAAAGTTGCCCCTATTCTGTGGGTTGTGCTCATTATTTTCATAAAAAAATGGGGAAACATAAAAATGAGTGAGATTACTCTATTTGAATTTTTACGGGTACTTTCAGATTAGAATATAAAGTTTTATTTTTTATTGTTTTTCTACTATTTGCATAATGAGATTACTAATATTTTTCAAAGTGCATTTAGAGGTTGGCTTTTCTTTTTCGTAATTTAAAAAATGGAAAAACTGGGATTAATATGCGAATAATGCATCTTTTTAAGCCTTCATAAGTCTGGAAAATCTTGGGGATATAATCGGATCTTTTTTTTTGAAAAATTCAAAACGCCAATGAAAAAAAAGACACTTTTTAATTTATTTTCAGGGATCAATTATTTGTGGCAAAATTTATAAATAGGCGGAAAACTAGAAAAAATAAATAAGCATTTTATCACTATTTATGACACAATTGTGCATTTTTTTTATTGTCAACTTTTTAAAAAATGTAAATAAAAATTTAAAGCCACACTTTGCTTAGCAATAATTAGATTTAGATAATTTTAGGGTATACCACTATGGGTAGTTGTTTAGTAAAAAAATTTTTTTAAACCTAATTTAAAATTTTTTGTACTTTCAATAAGAGCACTAAAAAGTTCCTTCATTCACATGAAAAAAAAAATTTTTTTTGTTAAAATTTTGTGATTGGATTTTAGGTTGAACAATTAAATAAAAGTGGAACTTTTATAGTGTTTTTTAAATTAATTTTGAATTTCTCGGAATTTTATGTTTGTTCTTTCTAGAGTTGGGCATAATCGTAAAATCATAATAAAAAAATATGACTACGATATTGTAGTCGTAATTATGATTACGAATACGCCCTTATCTGGATCGTTCCGAGGGTTCAATTTTGAGGTTAGTTTCCAAAATTTAGTATATAGGTTATTAGACGTCGTAATATTTAAGAAAATATTTAACCAAAATTTAGAATTTTTGAGAATTCACATTTGTTGTTTAGAGCACAGTTTTGTTATTCAATTTTTATATAAAAAAAATTCTTTGATAGATTTTTAATTTGGATCGGATGTAAACAAGGAAAAAAAATTCAAGGCCGGATTTGGTTTCAAGACGAGCATCCCACGGCCTTCAGTTTTTCCCATCCGACGTTAGAAGTCTGGAATTCATAACTTTTAGACACTTTGAATGTTAAGTTTAAAACACCAAATACTCAAGATAAGAAGGCCACGAGAATCCAGCCTTAAAATTTTGGTGTTCAAACATTCTGTCCTTTTTTTTTGTAGTTTATTTATGTTGTTAAAAAAGAGGAAAAATATGTATTTAAATAAAAAACCAGTGAAGCACTCAAATGCGGGTACATTTGCCTTTATACCAGTTTATCACAATTGATAACTGTTTAGCGTTAAATTTTTAAGTGTTCTGAGAATGAGTATAATTTGTAAATTTTTCCATTCATAACCTTAGAATGTGTATATAAAAAAAATTCTACTTAGAAAAAATCGATTTACATAAATATACATAAAGTAGTCGTGTTGTATCTCTTATTATTTTAAACCATGTATATTTAAATTATAAACCAAAAGTACTACACTTTATTGATAGAATGTAAAAACCAGTTGTATAAATCATAGAAAATGTTTGTGCAAATTTAATAAAGAAATATTTTGAAAAAAAATACTGGTTAGCAGAGCTTCCAACGAAAACTTCTTTAAAGAGAATAACAATATAGGAAGGGGAAGTATAACGGAGGGAACGTACATCGGAGGGGGAAGTACATGGGAGGAAGTATAACGGAGGGAGTTTTTTTTTTTTTTTTTTTTTTTTTTTTTTTTTTTTTTTGAAAATTAAGTTAATCCCAAACATTACGATACGGCGTTCATCAATGGGGTCCAGGGTTCAAAGCGGGCGGTCCCCAAATTGAACCCAATGTACCTAAATGAACTTTTCCGACGGAAAGCACCACTGACGCGAGGGTGATATAACCTGAGTAGTTGAAAACCCTCGTAAAATAAATTTAAAAAAAAAAGGTAAAAAAGGCTCTTTGGCCTACGGATGTGCCTCTCGTAATGGGTAGAAGTATGAAATTTCTCCCTACTAAAAATAAAAAATAATAAAAATTGGCAATTTCTTTGCACCATGAATTCGTCAAAATATAAGGAATAATTGGTAAAAATCGGACCAACGGTTGGGCCGCAGTGAATTTTTTAAAATTTCAAACAGACATATATCCGCCATTTTTTCGAAATTCAAAAAACGCCCTCGTCAGATTCTTATTCACCGGCTAAAGAAATTTTCACTTTGGTGAAAATCGGATGAAAACTGTGGCCGTAAACTGTTCCGGAAAAAACTACGGCTGGACGGAGGGCCGGCCGGCCGGAACCACAGACAAAGTTGTGATCGGTGTATCACAAAGTTGTGAGGGTATCACAATAACTTCTTTAAGGAATTTAAAAATTAATCTTATTTAGGCACTTGTGAGGTTACAAAAATTCAAATGGGCACTCAACATTTAATTTTCCAAGAAATAATTTTTAAAGAAACAATATCTTATCTTTCATCCAGTTCTCGTAGTTTATAAAAATCTCGATCAAAATGAAACAAAGGTGCAGTTTTTAACGGAAAGTAAGTGAAAAAGTACAGTTCCCGGAGTCCATTTCTCAATAAGTAAGTTATTGTGATACCATTATTGGAAAAAATCCTCCCCTACCCCCACGATGCCACTGGTTGTATCACAAGAAACGTATTAATTTTTTTTTCTTTTAAGAAACCCAAAAAAATGCCAAAAGGAAAAGAACGAATGATTCAAATTCAATAATATCGGAACGAACACGAACTCTGGAGATCAAAAAATAGTAGCTGTGAGTTTATACAACAGCAAATAATTCAGAATTTACATAATTTCTTTTTAGGGAGAAAACAACGAACGAAACACAAGCATGCGGTAAGTCAAAATAAATTTTTTTTTTACAATCTTACTATAATCATTAATTCAGAATTCAGGTGATCTCAGCGGCTTCAATTCCTACGGTAAAGTTGATGTCAAAGGAAACTTTTCTTCAGCGGAAACAAAACATTTAAATAATAAATATTTAAGTACGTCAATATTTTTCATTAGGGAAATTGTTCATTTTAATAGCACATCGCTTGGATCATTAGATGTTGAAATTGCAAATCAAGATTTTTTAACACAATGACGTTTTTTTTATTTTTAAACGACGAGAACTACCTCTGTGAAGCGCAATTTAATAATTTTTCGCTCCTACAATCGAAAGCATTTTTTATTTCTAGAAAAAATTAAAGTCGTCCCCCAGCCAGCCAACACGGAACGGGCGAGAAAACCCCGAATTTCTTCGGACTAATTTTTAGACAGACTTTTTTTGGGAAGGTTCTGTGGAAACTCGGTAAAATCGCATGAAAAATGTGAAGCCGTCCGGAAAAATGCTACGGAAACGTCATGATCAGTAGATTTTTGTGTGAATACGTGTCGACATAATGCGGTTCGCCATAATGCATTTGATCATTGTCGTTTCAACATAACGCAGTTGATAAAGGAAATTTCAATTTAAAGAACTTGTCTTTTCGCCATAAAACTGTTTCTGTAGTTTGGGCAATACAGCTCTTCATAAATTAGGGACAGCCAAAGATCAAGCCTATTTCGCCGTTTAAAACGCAATTATGGCGAAACGACAAAAACCTTAAAACTTGACAGTTCGAAAAAAAATTAACCCTCTTGTGTCATAAAACGAGCTGATCCCATTGGCTGCCTGCTTGCTTTTCCTAGTTTATGGTGAGATGCTTTATGTTGAAATTCCATTATGGTGAACTGTCAAATTTTAAGATTTTTGTTATTTCGCCATAATCGGGTTTTAAACGGCAAAAGTAGGCTTGC
Source organism: Orius insidiosus (assembly GCA_014119065.1). Taxonomy (NCBI): domain Eukaryota; kingdom Metazoa; phylum Arthropoda; class Insecta; order Hemiptera; family Anthocoridae; genus Orius; species Orius insidiosus. Next base: position 6,657 of record JACGAQ010001040.1, read on the forward strand.
TCTTTCTCTGTCCCTAGTTATGGTGAGTTGTATTATGCCCCCAAACAACAGAAACAGTTTTATGGCGAAACAACAAGTTTAAAGAGAGGCTTTTATGGTGAGAAGCGTTATGGTGATTGCACTTTCGTTATGTCGACTTGCATTTATTGAAAAAGTCGTATATGGCGAAACGCTTTATGTTGAAATGCATTATGCTCAAAATTTTTGAACTTTTGAGAGCTTTATTTTCAATTGCATTATGCCGAAACGCATTATGGTGAACTACAGATTTTTTATGCAGAAATGCTGATTTTATGTTCAACTGCTTTAGGGTGAAATGCGTTACGTTGAACGGTTTCCCCAATTTTTCTCTTCTACGCAGTGTGACGGACGGCCGGCCGGAACTATAGACAATGTTGAGATCGGTGTAGATCCATAATCAACAATATACTTGGGACCCTTATCAATTTTGCTGTGTTTGTGATATGGGAAGCAAGGAGGAATTGTCGCACGTTCGACCTCCGAATTTCAACGGCGAATTGTCCTCCTTTCTCTGAGGCGCTGAAGCGCTCGATCCCCACCAATTGCTCAGGTTCTTAAGGCGGCGGGGATAAGTAAGATCCATCATTCTGTCTGAATCTTGTTTAAATTAATACTTAAATTTCAGATTTTTAAATTTTCATTTATTTTTCTTTCTTCTTGATCACTCTTTTTCAGATAATTTTTACCTCTTCCGGTACTCCTATTTCCTTTTTTCTATTTATAAGCTATTATCTATTGTATATGTGAACTTTTCTTCCTAATTGTAAATTCTACTGTATTGTATTCCGTGTTAAACTATCTATTGTATTTCCAACTCTGTATAGGTTTCAGCCCTTAAAGCAAATAAAATACTTCTGTCCTCGATAAACCACACTTTCTAAATCTAGTCAACGTATGACTTTTTAAAAACACTCATTTAGTTACTCATCAGACGTACTGAACATTAGGCCAATAATCTTGTTTTTCGCTAGCACTTTTGTGGCTTCGGTAATTTAATAGCCATTATTGAGTGTGGGGACACTCGAGGTGTGAGAAGAAACCGTCAGAATATTAGGTAGATTTCTATTCTTCGAAATCTATTTTTTACTCATGTTTTTCTTCGAGCTTCATCCTTTAAATTTCAAGTAACCACAAAATAATTAATTAAATTAGAAATAATTGAGTTAGAGTTGATTAAATTAGTTTTAATGATAAATCCTCCCTCCCTACCATTTTTTTTATTCCGTCCTTGCAGTCTGAAATTTCATTTTTTGAAGACTGAATGTTAATCCTCGTCTGGCCTCTGAAGAAACAACATTTTTGTATTCATAAGTTAATTAAGTTTTTGGACGATCGTCGAAATCAAGGAATTCAAACGCAGGTTGGACATTTTATTTATTTTTTCCGCATTTCTCTGGTCGAAATTACGTTTCAAGAAGTTATTAAGAAAGCAACACTGGATGCTCAAAATGCTGGGACACAGATTGTGTTATTGGGTTGGGTGAAAACTAAAAAAAAATTAAAAAATCTTGTGAAAATGGGTTTTCTTTGCCAAATTCCCAAGAAAAGTCCAGTAAAAACGCGGTTTCACTGTCACAAAACAGAGAAACTCCTGTAAAATTTGAGGTTTCTGGTGAAAATGCTCTAAAAATACCGAAATGTCTCATTTTTAAAAACGCTTTATATTCCGTTTATGCTGAAAATTGTTGGGAATAAATAAATATTAAAAAAAAAAAATAGTTTTCATCCCCATTTTTAACGTTTTGAAAAGATATGGAAGCCTTCCAAGGACATGGGGTCCATCTTTATGTAGTTCATGTTTTTTGCCGCTGCGCAACTCCAGCGCTTTTTAAAATCTTTTTGATTTTAGGTGCGAAATATGGGGTTGATTTTTAATGGAAAATGTAAAAGCAAGGCTAGACTGGATGGAAAAACTGCGATTGTGACTGGATCAAACACCGGCATTGGTAAAGTGACGGCGAAAGATTTAGCTCAAAGAGGTAAATAATTTTTTATACTTTTTTATGGTAATTCCATGAAAGAAGTTTATGGTAATTTCCTCCTATGTAGGATCTTGGGGTCTTTCCAGTGTTTTTAAAAGTCTTTATTTTCAGGTGCTGATGTCATATTGGCATGTAGAAATCTGGACAAAGCTCAGGAAGCCGCCCGTGATATCCAAACCGTTGCAAGTGGTAAAGTGATCGTCGAAAAGCTCGATTTGTCTTCTCCCAATCTGTAAGAGAGTTCTGCGAGCGTATTTTGAAAAATCATTCGGAAATCAATTTGCTCATAAACAACGCTGGTGTGATGTCATGGGAAACGGGAGATTTCCGTCGACGGCTACGAAATGCAATTCGCTACTAACCATTTGGGACATTTTCTACTCACTTTGCTTGCTGCCGACTATCATCAAATCGAAGCCAGCACGAATTGTCAATGTTTCATCCAAAGCACATTACTTTTGTAAGTTTTGGCCTTCACTGGGGGCAACACCTTTGATCTCGCCAGTTGTCCTGGTATGTTTGTACCGAATTTCATCATCATCATCGTTAAAATGTAACCTGTAATCAATATTTTTCTTTGCAGCGTGGTCTATGCATTTCGATGATATAAACTTAGAAAAAAGTTTTTGGTCTTTGTCGCATACGGAAGAAGTAAATTGGCAAATATTTTGTTCACAAAGGAGCTAGCGAGAAGATTACAAGGTAACTGAAACATGGATTCTAAGGATTTCTCAATCCAGGGGTTCCCAAAATGTGGTCCGCGGAAAAGCTTCATAAGAAACCGCAGGAAAAAGAGAAAAGAAACCTCAAGTTTTCCTCGTTTCTTATTTTTTTAACAGGGTTTTTTTTTTTTTTTACAGGATTCTGGATTTCTGTTTGCCTAAGAGTTTGGGAATCCCAAGCTATTAATTTAAACCAAAATAAAATTTGAACAGCAATAATTGATTAGCTGTTAATTGTAGGAACTGGTGTGAATGTTTACTGTTTACACCCTGGGATCGTACGCACAGAATTGATCCGAAACATCGACAGAGTGACATTCAGCGGTCTTGACGCGACGTACAGGTTTGTCGGAAGGCCGTTTATGAAAAGCCCGGAAGCAGGCGCGCAGACGACCATTTATTGCGCCGTCGATGAAAAGGTCGAAAACGAATCCGGCCTCTATTACGAGTACGAACTCTCTAGTTTTTTTAAAAACAGCCAAATAACAAAATTTATTTATAGCGACTGCGGTACCGCGTGGTCCACATGGACGGCAAGAAATGAAAAAGTGGCGCAAAAGCTTTGGTCTGTTAGTGAAGAAATGGTCAAATTAGGAGATTTTGATCCTTTTCTTCGCTAAACTAATAAGTTTTAGCACAATAGATCCCTCAGGATTTAAGTGCGTAGGGGCTACAGCTAGCACCGCCCCCGGATATTAAAAAAAAAACTAATAAGTTTACCAAAAAATTTTTTTTATTATGTTAAGAATTTAATTTATAAACTCTATTTTATACGTTGTTGTCAATAAAGGTTTTTATATTAATTTAATAAAGCCTTTAAACAGTGATATTAATAGATTGAAAGGCCTTTCCTTCGGCCCAAGGAGGAGTACTTAATATCCTTGCCATTGATGTTTCCTTGGGCCTCGACCCACCCTTGGAGCAGCGGTGCGCGTCTTTTTCAAGAGATCGCAGCACTTTTAGTCTTTTAAAAAATTATCTTCATATTGCGGTCAACTTCGGTTATAGTAAATTCGGTTTAGTGAAAGTTCAGATAAATCGTAGTAAATGCGGCGTCTGGAAGGCTCTTATCCTGGGATCATGTATGGTGGGAATCACAATAACTTCCTTTGTTAGCAAGATTGCCAGGAACTAGTTCAGTTGCATTTTTTAATAATAATAATAATTTATTTTTCAAATTTAGAACCACTAGCCAAATAGGCCTTTACTAGGTTCGTTGGCACATAAAATAATCGGTGTGACATTTATAAATAAGTACAACACAGCAAAAGACTACAATAAAGGAAATTTTGTGCTATTAAAAGTTACAGAGGGAGAAGGAATGAAAAAACGGATATTCCACGACCGGTTTCGGCGTAATACGCCTCATCAGGTGGACTATTTCCTTATTTTCATTCTCCTACACTTTTTACTTGACTTTCATTAGACGGTATTATGGACACTGCGGGAAGGTGGATAAACTATCCGTTTACGGCACCCCCCGTCCGTGTCCGTGTTTCCATGTCGTGGAATATCCGTTTTTTCATTCCTTCTCCCACTGTAACTTTTAATAGCATCCAATAAACGTTCCCTATTTGCTCGATTCGCATGAGCCAAAAGACCCTTTAGTAAAAAATACTTTAGAATTCCTTAATGGGAATAAAAAGAGGTGGTGTAATGACAATTAGGAGGTAGTGGGGCCCGGGGAGGTGCCGTATAACGGATAGTTTGTCCACCTTCCCGCAGTGTCCATAATACCGTCTAATGAAAGTCAAGTAAAAGTGTAGGAGAATGAAAAATAAGGAAATGAGGCGTATTACGCCGAAACCGGTCGTGGAATATCCGTTTTTTTTCATTCCTTCTCCCTCTGTAACTTTTAATAGCATCCAATAAACGTTCCCTATTTGCGCGATTCGCATGAGGAAATTTTGTTATAAACATTATGATTCCATTTTGGCAAAAACGTACTCAAAGGAAAAGGAGGAGAAATAGGATAGAAAAGAGAATACATGTGATAGAAAAGAAGAGAGATAGGATAGAGAAAGAGAAGAGACATAGGATAGATAGCAAAGAAGGAAGAGCAGTCCTTAATCATGTTTAGACTGAAGGAACGAAGATGCCAAATCCCTAAACATCACACGCTCGGGAGCGGCACGGGCGGACACTGGCAAGCCGTTCCAACACCTTGCTCCTGCGATTTGTAGGGAAGCGCTCATGGCCTGAGTTTTGTGATAGGCTGTATGAATTTTGAAACCTCGAGGCATTCGGCTCGGCGGGAGGAAATTTTTGAAATTTGGAGGGCAGCGAGAATATCGAATGTCAAATAATAGTAAGAGGAACTTAAGCTTAAGATAATTCATTAACGTAAGCCCAGTAAGGCGGGAGTACGGGGATATTTTCGTCATTTATTTCTGCCTGACGAGTATGGCGGTTATAATAACCGGACATATAACCAACCCGGTTATTGTTAATTCGGTTGCAATAAGAATTGATATTGCAACATCCATGGGGTTCAGGGTTCAAAGCGGGAGGCCCCCAAATTTAACCCGACGTACCTAAATGGATTTTTCCGATGGGAAAACACCAATCGGGTAATATAACCAAGAAGTTGAAAGCCCTTTAAAAAATAAGTAAATAAAAATGAAGACTCGATTAAGGTTTTAGAAGTGGTGTTGCTCCATTGCTGCGACAAAACTTGACCTTCGCTTTGCTCTCATTGTTCTTGGGGCAGATGGTAACACAATACATCCGCCATTGAAACCTATCCGAAGCAGGATTAACCTCGACCATGTTGGAAGATCGTTTTACAGTAGGCGTGGCCACACGAAAATTTTTTTTTTTCCATGGATATAGAAGTCAATATTCTACGTATGACACGGCATCCAATTACCACGTTGTCCCTGTATCTCGAGGATCTTCCTAACCATTTACGGGGTCAGGACACGGGAGAGTACCGAAGTCGTTAAAGAGCCACGGAACGTAAAACCGGGAAGTACAACGTTCGTTACATCGAAAAGGGGGACGCGAAAAAACGGCCCATGTACGACTATCAGTAAATGAAATCTGTTAATTTTTTCTTTTTATATAGGGGAATTTCGCTTTTTGATTAAAATAACATCGTTTTATGTCGGTGAAAGACCTTTATGGCTTCAACGTCTGGTTCTCTTTGCTAATTTTATTCCTCCTTTTATATTAGGTGTACAAAATGAAACTCAGCCACAGGGTAAATTTGAATTTTGTAGATTTTAGCCGAGTTTCATTTTTTACACCTAGTACATCATTTTTTCAAATTTTGAACATTTTAGGCGTTAAAGTCCATCAAAAGTTGACCTTCTCCGTGTAAGAAGGTTATTGAAATATAACCATAAGAAGATTATTTTAAAGGCTTGTAAATCGTAAACCGTTACAGATTGAAAAAAAGCAACAATAAAATCTGTTGGAAATTTAATTCTCTTAATTTTTATTCTATTCATTTTTTCTCTAGGACGCACTGTTTTCAAGATAAATTTATTTAAAAAAATTATTTTCCGAAAATGGTGCATCCCAAAAAAAATAACTAAGTACAAATTTATAGAAAATTAAATTTCCTACATTTTGTTCATTTTTTCAAAATTTTAAAAACTTTAGGGGTTAAAGTCCATCAAAAGTTGACCTTCTCCGTGTAAGAAGGTTATTGAAGTATAACCATTAAGAAGGTTAATTTTTAAAGGCTTGTAAATCGTAAACCGTTACAGATATTGAAAAAATGCACTAAATAAAATCTGTTGGAAATTCAATTCTCTTTAATTTTTTATTCTATTCATTTTTTCTCTAGCGCACTGTTTTCAAGATAAATTTTATTTAAAAAAAAATTATTTTCCGAAAATGGTGCATCCTAGAAAAAATAATTAAGTACAAATTTATAGAGGATTAAATTTCCTACAATTTTTATTCATTAGTGTACAAAATGAAACTCAGCCACAGGTAAATTTGAATTTTTTACATTTTAGCCGAGTTTCATTTTGTACACCTAATAACGAATACAAAACATCATCTTTAAAACTTCAGACAGCATAAAATGAAGCTCGTTTCTCATCCCAATTTCCTATAAGAGGATAAACTCAATATCGGAAGAACAAAAGCCTTTATCCATTCTTCCGTTGCCTACTCATCTCTCTTTTAGCTCATGGAGTTTCTATAGGTTGAATCCTTTTGCCAAACCGCAGTTTGAAAATGGAGCATGCGCAGAAGGATTTGATGTCAGGTGACTTCAGATTTGACAAACGATGTGGACTCTTTCTGCGCATGCCCAGTTTCAGCGGTTGAAGCAAAGCTATACACTAGAAAATGGCCCTTGCTTAATTATTGATAAAAATCGTTGATCTATTAAGCTTGAAAGAATTTTGACTATTGCCCTTAATAGACGTTCATTTAAACTTAAATATCGGGCGAGGTAATATATTTTTTTCACCTCCCCACCTTAGATATAAAATATAAAAATAAAAAAAGTAGTTGTGCAGTGTTCGGATGAAGGGGGCCCCGATTGAACTGGTTGCTCCTCTAACCGGACCGGTTTCAACATAATCGTCATCGCCCTACGGCCATAATTGGAGCGCTCTCCGCAGTTTATTACTTTTTTCCAAGCTCCTTTTCTCATGCGGACCTTTCCCGGGACCGACTTATTTATTGCTTATATATCGCCCGCTCATTCCCCTTTGTCTTTTTTTTTTTCCTTCATCCTTGCCCTTTTTTGTTTTTACTTTTTTTTTCTAGAATTTTTTTTCTCCCCTTATATATTTTTTATATAATATAAACGTTTCCTTCGTCAATCCTTGAAGATATCCAGACTGTCACTGCCCTTTTGTTAGGTCTTGACATATCTTACAATTTTTTTTCATATCAAACAAAATATTTTATAATGATTCTGCTACTGACGTTGCAGAATTTTTCATCACAGGATTTGTATACAATCTCAAAAAAAAAAAAAAAAAATTCGGAAATTGTGAATTTACGATACCAGAACAACGCGCATGCGCGAAATTTCATGTATGTTTACAACGCGTATGCGCGAGGTTTCATGAATTATTATCAAAAATTCATATTTAACTTGGACGGTCGAGAAATTAAAAAAATGTCCGAAACCTATAGTCCGGCCCTTTCGGACAAAAACCGATAATCCGGCCCTTCGGTCCTAAAAAACCTATACTTATTCTGGAACTTTCGGAAAACCTATGATGCGCCCTTTGGTCCAAAAAACCTATACCATATTTAGACACTTTGGTCGGAAAACCTATGATCCGGCCCTTCGGCCAAAACCTGTAATCCGCCCTTTGGTCCAAAAAACCTATAATCCGGCCCTGTGGTCCAAAAACCTATATCCGGCCCTGTGGTCCAAAAAACCTACCTATTCTGGAACTTTGGTCGGAAAACCTATGAAGCGACCTTTAGGTCGTAAAAAATCTATATTCTGGAATTTTCCGAAACCTATAATCCGGCCCTTAGGTCCAAAAAACCTATAATCCGGCCCTTTGGTCCAAAAAAAACCTATAATCCGGCCCGCCCTTTGGTCCAAAAAACCTATATTCTGGAACTTTGGTCGGAAAACCTATGATGCGGCCCTTTGGTCCAAAAACCTATACCATATTTAGACACTTTGGTCGGAAACCTATGAAGCCTTTAGGTCGTAAAAATATTCTGATTTTGGTCCGAAAACCTATATTTTGGTCCAAAACCTATAAAAAAAAAAATATAAGGCCCTTGGTCCAAAAAAAAACTATAACCGGCCCGCCCTTGGTCCAAAAACCTATATTCTGGAACTTTGGTCGGAAAACCTATGATGCGGCCCTTGGTCCAAAAACCTATACCATATTTAGACACTTTGGTCGGAAAACCTATGATCCGGCCCTTTGGTCCGAAAACCTATAATCCGGCCCTTTGGATATTCTGGAACTTAGGTCGGAAAACCTATAATCCGGCCCTTTCGGCCAAAAACCTATAATCCGGCCCTTTGGTCCAAAAAAACCTATAATCCGGCCCTGTGTCCAAAAAACCTATAATCCGGCCCTGGGTCCAAAAAAACCTACCTATATTCTGGAATTTTGGTCGGAAAACCTATGAGCGACCTTTAGGTCGGAAAAAATCTATATTCTGGAATTTTGGTCCGAAACCTATAATCCGGCCCTTAGGTCCAAAACCTATAATCCGGCCCTTTGGTCCAAAAAAAACCTATAATCCGGCCCGCCCTTGGTCCAATAAAACCCTATATTCTGGAACTTTGGTCGGAAAACCTATGATGCGGCCCTTAGGCCCGAAAAAACCTATATTCTGGAACTTTGGTCGGAAAACCTATAATCCGGCCCTTTGGTCCAAAAACCTATAATCCCGCCCTTTGGGCCGAAAAACCTATATTCTGGAACTTTGGTCCGAAAACCTATAATTCGGCCCTTTGGTCCAAAAAACCTATTATCCGGCCCTTTGGTCCAAAAAACCTATATTCTGGAACTTTGGTCAAAAAAACCTATAATCCGGCCCGCCCTTTGGTCCAAATAACCTATATTCTGGAACTTCAGTCAGAAAACCCATGATGCGGCCCTTAGGCCCGAAAAACCTATCTGGAACTTTGGTCGGAAAACCTATAATCCGGCCCTTTGGTCCAAAAACCTATAATCCAGCCCTTTGGTCGATAACCTATAATCTGGTCCTTCGGTCCAAAAACCTATAATCCGGCCCTTTGGTCCAAAAAAAACCTATAATCCGACCCTTTGGTCCAAAAACCTATATTCTGGAACTTTGGTCGGAAAATCTCAAGTATGGGAAAAGAATAAACAAAACGAAAATTAAAAGAAAGAAAAAAAATTGAAAAAAAAAAAGGAAAGAACGAACAATTTTTTTTTCTGAGAAAAAACTTCGAAAATTTTCGAAAAATTTTTTTTTTTCTAATTCGAAAATATTTGAAATAATGCTTCCCCTCCATTATGCTTCCCCCTCCTTAATACTTCCCCCTCCTACATTTTTCCTTCTCTTAAAGGAAGTTGGAAGCTCTTAAAACTAATACTTCCTACCATCTTAGCCCTAATATTAGCCGTAAATATTCCGATAGTGTGTTGTCATCATTGACAGATGGTAGACAAATGACGTTATGACGTTTTAAATGAGAGGGGGCGTTTTTTTTCCTCCTTGGACTTTCCCTTGAAAAAACTATTAATTCTGAGGGCACCTGTTGAGGAACCAAACTATTTACACAGAGAAATAAATCATCCAATGTCAATATTTTCATGGTGAAATAAAATAATTTGAGAAATTCGGATTCTCCGATAGCAATCATCCGGATTCCTTCCATTAGGTTAATTAGATAATCGCGGGTTAGCTCTTCCTTCATCCGGAGGAATCCCAGAAACCGGAATACCGCCGGGAAACAAATACGAACCGGGGATCTCGCCCCAAATATAGTTAGGGAACGCCGGGGGATCACTCGTTGCCCATCGAACATTCCTATCGTGACTCTCCATCCTCAGATGCCGTTTCCCGATACGGAAATCGCAAACAACGAATCATCTGCATGTTTAAAATAACCCGATTGCAGGTGTTTTCAAAAAAAAAGTTTTTACTATTGCATAACAGATCTGTGAGAAAAGAGAGTGGGCTGTCTAATCGACCATCTCAAGAGCGGGTTACACTTAAACTAATTAATACTCTGCTTGAGGCAGAGAAAGCGAATTATATAAATAATAAAAAGACAAAATATATAAAACGCCCTTGATCTCAAACTACTGTTGCTCAACGTTTTATTCTTTTTGTAGCCCATGAAAATTTCGAAACCCGTCGCGTGTCCGCTTTGAAAGGGGAAGATGAAGAGTTGATTTCAGGTTTCTGGATGAACTTTAAAAAGAACAATGAATATTCAGCAGGCAGTTAAGAAGCCTTTGTATAAAAATAACCTGCCCTTAAAGAAAGTCTAAGACATGAAAACATGTGAACTTTTCAACAAATTGATTCTTTTCCTACATTTTTTTTAAACTAGTTTTGATATCTAAAACTTTGAAAAACGCTAGATAACATTGGAAAGTTAGGGGATGCAGTCAAACTTTACTTAGGAAAGAATTTTTGATACTTGTGAGTTTACGATGCCAGAACAACACGCATGCGCGAACTTACGTGTCTTCTTTTTTCCCGCGTTTTTCAAAAATTCATGTTGGAAATTTGACAAAATTCAAACTAGTTTGATAGGACAAGGAGGTTAATTTTTTTTCTCTCGCAAAGAGAGCTCGTTTGATAACACGAGGGGGTAAATTTTTTTCCTCTCGCAAGAAAAGTTCATTTATAATTGTTTTAAAAATAGTTTTGATACCTAAAAAGTTCAAAAACGCTAGATAACAAAATGAAAAAAGATGGGTAGGGATGTAGGGATGCAGTCAAACTTCATTTTTTCTGAAAGAATTATTGTACTTGTGAGTTTACGATGACAGAACAACGCTCATGCGCGAGCTTTTATTAGGTGTACAAAATGAAACTCAGCCACAGGGTAAATTTGAATTTTGTAGATTTTAGCCGAGTTTCATTTTGTACCCTCTTACCACCATTTTGGAAAATAATTTTTTTAAAATAAATTTATCTTGAAAGCAGTGCGTCCTAGAGAAAAAATGAATAGAATAAAAATTAAAGATAATTGAATTTCCAAAAGATTTTATTTAGTGCATTTTTTCAATATCTGTAACGGTTTACGATTTACAAGCCTTTAAAAATTAACCTTCTTAATGGTTATACTTCAATAACCTTCTTACACGGAGAAGGTTAACTTTTTTTTCGCAAGAAAAGCTCACTTGGAGAGGAGAAAAATCGAGTTATCTTTGCGAGAGAAATAAAAAGCAACGTGTTATCAAACTAGAATTTGGGCAAATCTTTAATAATATTTAGGCCCGAATTTATGAATGTTCCTTCAAAAACCCTTTTCTCAAGTTTACTTGAAAATCCTTCCTTGACGTTATTTCGTTTTTATAACCTCCCTTGATCTGTTCCTTCAAATAATAGGAATCCTTCAGATTTCTCTCCTTTTTTTCAAGCTTCTGAGGTCCTCGAACGACATAGGCTTGATTCTCGCTTAATTGTTCCTAAGTTAAGGAAGAGTTAAAGGTATCCTTTTGTCAAAGGAGATTTTCAAGGAATGTTTACCAACCTATAACCTCCATATGCAAGGTTCCTTAAGTAGGAAAAAGCCCTGAAATCCTGTAAAAAGTAGTTTTTTTTTGGCTGAAAAAAGAAGAAAACGTTTTCAAATAATTGAAGGTATGGAATTGATTCTTAAAATACGATTTTGAGATAAAAATCTTCCCTTTCAGGTGTGGGAGTGTTTTTTTCTCTGTTGGCTTCATTCTTAAAAAGGGAGGGTCGAAAAAAAAAAGAAGATACGATAAATTCCGGCTTAGAGCAAACACCGAAGACACTAATGAGCCTATTCTTTTTAAAGTTTTATACTTTTAAATTTTAATTAATTTGTTCGTTTTTTTCAGGGGGATGATTAGATAATAATGTCAAGGTGGAAAGGGCCCAAGATGGGCGTCAGCTGGCGTCACCTGCTCATGATGACGGCGGCGCTTATTCCACCTTTATTCGCCGAGCAAGGTAAGTCGACGAATCCTTCGAAAAACAAAAGTCTTTTTATAAAATATGTTTTCCGCATAAGTTTATGTTATATTTTCACACTCCAAGACGCCTTGTTCCCAGCGTTTACGACTTGCATTCCAATCCATCAGCCTACACAAGTCTTGTTGGTTGTGTCCCAAGGATTTACAGCTTGTAAGACATCAACATTTTTTTTTTTGTGAACGGAAAATCTTTAAAATGTCATAGTTTTTTTAAGTATGAGGAGCTGAATGCCATTCTCATAGCACCCCACCCTAAAGTCCTCAAATATGAGTTCCATTGAGTGTTCTAATGCTATTTGAGTCCCTATGAGTACTTTAACATATCCTCGAAAACATAGTTTTTGTTGTATTTTCGTGAGATCGTTTGAAGAGCTGAATGGCCCTCAACTTTAAGTCCTCAATATGAGTTCCATGGAGTGTTCTAATGCTATTTTGAGTCCCTATGAGTACTTAAACATATCTCGGAAACATACTTTTTGTTGTATTTTCGTGAGAGTGTATGAGAAGCTGAATCCCTTACCCTAAAGTCCTCAAAATATGAGCTCCATTGAGTGTTCTAATGCTATTTGAGTCTCTATGAGTACTTAAACATATCTCGGAAACATACTTTTTGTTGTATTTTCGTGAGATAGTTTGAGGAGCTGAATGGCCCTCAACTTTTAAGTCCTCAAATATGAGTTCCATTGAGTGTTCTAATGCTATTTTGAGTCCCTATGAGTACTTAAACATATCTCGGAAACATAATTTTTGTTGCTATTAAAAGTTACAGAGGGAGAAAGAATGAAAAAAACGGATATTCCACGACCGGTTTCGGCGTAATACGCCTCATCAGGTGGACTATTTCCTTATTTTTCATTCTCCTACACTTTTTACTTGACTTTCATTAGACGGTATTATGGACACTGCGGGAAGGTGGACAAACGATCCATTTATACGGCACCCCCCCCCCCCCCCCCAGGCCCCACTACATACACTATAATTTTTGTTGTATAGTATGAGGAGCTGAATGCCTCACCCTAAAGTCCTAAAAATATGAGTTCCATTGAGTGTTCTAATGCTATTTTGAGTCCCTATGAGTACTTAAACATATCTCGCAAACATACTTTTTGTTGTACTTTCGTGATATCGTTTGAGGAGCTGAATGCTCACCCTAAGTCCTCAAATATGAGTTCCATTGAGTGTTCTAATTCCATTTTGAGTCCCTATGAGTACTCAAACATATCTCGAAACATACTTTTGTTGTATTTTCGTGAGATAGTTTGAGAAGCTGAATGGCCCTCAACTTTAAGTCCTCAAATATGAGTTCCATTGAGTGTTCTAATGCTATTCATGATTTGATTTTTACTGGGAGTTTCTAAATGAGGCGATTTGCGCATTTTCGTATGACGAAAAGAAATGTACTTTTTAGTCCCTGCTACCGCAGGGCCATATTTTAATTTTAAACTTTTGTGGAAGAATGTTGAGCTATCTGGAAAAGTTCAGGCGAGGATTAATGACAAGGAGGCTTCACGAATGAACGTCTTTTCGCAAAGACCATTTATCTAAGGGTAAACTTTGTATTCGGGGTTGAACTTCCAAGAGTAAACATCCTCAACCACGTGAAATACAACAAAAGACGTCTTCTCGGAAAGTAAAAACGCTTTCCCGATGGGGATTTAAAGAAAAACGAACGCGAAAACTTTTTCCGTAGGTGGAAAAGCACGTTTACAACAGACTCTAAACTCAGGGGTGTAAACTGTTTTCGACTTGTTCCAGCGGCTGTAAAACTAGAATTACGATTCAGAAAAGTCCGAAGCAACAGTTAACGAGAGGAACCGTAAAATTCTTTTTTCGCCTAACGTCTCGGGGATTTTCTCTTTTTATCGTTTATAAAACTTATCTTGTATCTCAACTTTTATATCCAGCGGACGTGAAAAAACGAATTGGAAGTATGAAGTTTCAATTTATTTAGTTAATTACCCTAAAAGTCTCTGGGGTTATAAAAATTTGAGTGGATTGCCTAAAAGGAAATATCGGCGCCCCTGTGCATGTTTGATTGAGAAGAATCCCACGGGAGAAAAAGAACCCCCTGGCGGGTAGATATGCACTCGGGCCCAAATTAACCCGGCTTCCGAACAAAGCGATCTCATTCAATATGCAGGGTCCGGCGGAGTAACATCATTAGTCCTCAGAGGCTTTCAATACCTCCCTTTTTCATAATTCACTTTGAAAATTTCTTCCAATTTAACACAGAATTTTTAGTGGCTACAGGTGTATTTGAGTCACGTAAGGGAAAGTTTGGGGGCGGCTCAAGCTTGAATTGAAAAACTATCGCCTGAGACGATTTCCTGAGTTAGTGAGAGCCTTTTCGTGAAGAGGCTAAGCCAAGGCTTATCGATCGCCTTTGCACGAAGGTGAACTAAAATCCCCTTTAGAAAAGAAGAAAACGAATTTGATATTTTCTGGAACGTGCCCGACTCATTTTTTTTAAAGGCCAAAATTTTAATCCAAAGATTAAATCTAACGTTGCCGCCATGTCGAATCTAACGCCACAGAATAAGGAGATGGAGCGAAGAAGGTATAGGCGTGTTGAGGATGACTCTGATGACGTCATAGATGCCTTAGTACCTCCACATTTAGCCGCAGTCTCTCGACGTATTATCGCTTTAGAAAACGGTTCTGTTTAATGGCCAAATATTTTTTTTTTTTTTTGTTCTTTATTTATAAAATCTTATTTATTTCGAATCTATTGCACCGAGCTGGTTTTCGGCCTTCGATCAAACCGTCTATTGATTCAGAACGTTAAAAATGAGGTGATGAAGGAACAAAGCGAAACTGTAGTTTCCGACTTCCCCATTACTTCCTCCGGCTTTTATCAGTAATTACAATCACAATTAGCCGGGGACAAAAGAGTACATTACCAACTCTTCCTTTTAATTCTCCCGTGTTTAACAGGTTTGCGGTACAGGTTCCTTTAAAAAAAAATTCTGTTGTATGAAGATTGCTGTAGACCATTGTGACGTCAATGAGTCCGCTACGACCCTGTGGCCAAATGTGGAACTACTTAAGTACCGTATTAAGTATCCCTTCAAGGTATCCTTAGAGGACTATGTTGACCAAAGAGCTTTTTCCGTTTTTCGGAAAGACAGCTTGAAATTTGGGCAATGCGTGCATTACGACTTGTTTGCAGGTATTTCTTAAATACTACCGTGCAGTGAAGGTGATTTCTTGATTTTATTTTTTTCGTGTAGAAAAATAACAGGGTAGTATTACTACAATGGAGATAAAGGGTTGGAAGCCACTTATACATACACGACAACTTCAATAACCATATAAAACTTCCTCCCTTCTCCGCTCGACTTTTCCCGCCCTTTCCACTTAGCGTTTTACAACCGGGTAATAAATTTTACTGCTTCACATCGGCTAATACATCCCTCCTATAAAGTTTCCCGGGGACAACTCCCGCAGAAGGGGGCGAAAATTCGACGATTTTCCCCCGGTTTTTTATGCAGTCGAATTTTTGTTGTCGGATTGAAAAACAATCCCGTTCCGGTTGAGGTCGATCTGCTTTCGAGATAGGGACGATTTAGGAAAAGAAGTCTTTGAGGATGTCGTCTCATCGGAGCGTGGGTAGACTTCGTCTCGTATTACCAGCGTTTATTAACATACCCAACAGTTCGGGTCGGTTCTCCACTTTCAATCAAGTTAACGTGTTACTTCAGACTTTATTGCTCAACGTTTAAATAAAAAAAGAGGTATAATTTTTTATTTCAGGGCCCTTTGAGCTTGACAACAATTTTGTCACAGATTCCAATTTTCATATAGGCGTGTTAATTAGGAGGAAAAAGTCGGACAGGCGTAAGTTTTGCCATTTAAAGGGTGAGTTGAATATCGGCCAATGCGTCGAAGCCCATCTAGCTTGATAGAACGTTGAAGGAAAATGCTGCTCGCTTACGAAGAAGTAGCAAGTGGCAAAGAAGCCAAAGGATGAGTTGGTTATTGGCCAATGGTAGCGTCGAATCCCATCTTCCTTGATAGAACGTTGAAGGAAAACGGTGCTCGCTTACAAGAAGTAGCAGGTGGCAAAGAAGCCAAAGGATGAGTTGATTATTGGCCTATGGTAGCGTCGAATCCCATTTAGCTTGATAGAACGTTGAAGGAAACGGAGCTCGCTTACGAAGAAGTAGCAAGTGGGAAAGAAGCCTAAGGATTAGTTGATTATTGGCCTATGGTAGCGTCGAATCCCATCTTGCTTGATAGAACATTGAAGGAAAACGGTGCTCGCTTACGAAGAAGTAGCAAGTGGCAAAGAAGCCAAAGGATGAGTTGATTATTGGCCTATGGTATCGTCGAATCCCATCTAGCTTGATAGAACGTTGAAGGAAAACGGTGCTCGCTTACGAAGAAGTAGCAAGTGGCAAAGAAGCCAAAGGATGAGTTGATTATTGGCCTATGGTAGCGTCGAATCCCATCTTCCTTGATAGAACGTTGAAGGAAAACGGTGCTCGCTTACGAAGAAGTAGCAAGTGGCAAAGAAGCCAAAGGATGAGTTGATTATTGGCCTATGGTAGCGTCGAATCCCATTTAGCTTGAAAGAACGTTGAAGGAAAACGGTGCTCGCTTACGAAGAAGTGCAAGTGGCAAAGAGCCAAAGGATGAGTTGATTATTGGCCTATGGTAGCGTCGAATCCCATTTAGCTTGATAGAACATTGAAGGAAAACGGTGCTCGCTTACGAAGAAGTAGCCAGTGGCAAAGAAGCCAAAGGTTGAGTTGATTATTGGCCTATGGTAGCGTCGAATCCCATCTAGCTTGATAGAACGTTGAAGGAAAACGGTGCTCGCTTACGAAATGGCAAGTGCAAAAAAGCCAAATTCATTTTAAAGCTCCTTAAAGTAGAGAAAAAATTGTTTTCAGACTTGAGAATGAAACTTTTTTTCATCTCTACGCTTTGTTTTTATAAAAATTTATTTCAGTCGAAAAAAAAAGGATGTTATCTAGACAAGGATGGGTAGTCGCTCTTTTTTGTGCAAAGGGGATGTTTTTGCGGCGAGAAAGTAGAACCCTGCGGCTGCCCGGTTACCTCACCCTCTCCCATTCGCCATCCTCCCTTCGCACGGTGCTCCCTCAGGGGAGGCTGATTTACGAGGTGAAGGCGGGAACCGTCGGATCGATCCCCCTATTCCCCCTCGTCGGATAATGAGGATGAGTCGTAGATAACACAACTGCAGAGAGAAAATTACCTCGTATTAAACACTCTTTTATTTTATAATTGTTTAATATAAATAGGAAATCTTCATTTCTTCTCTTTCTAAGGTTGTTGCCCTTCTCGGTTTTTGCAAGTAGGACGAAGAATGGAATAGGAAATGTCGGTTTGTAATTGGATGATTTGTGTTGAACAATTGCTTTGCTACTATGGCGCGGTGTATCATAATTGGCTTCGCCCCCGAAGAATGTCCTACCTAACGGTTCTTCTAACTCCAGATCTTCAGTTTACTCCTCTTCATTTTATCACCGACTAAAATATTGACCCTTTTCGATTTATTGCGTTTTTTATTTTAGTTGGAATAATTTATGAGGCTTTAGACACGGAAAAGAGGTATTTGTACCGCATGGAATCCATACTAAGTGATAAGGCACACAATACGGGCAAGTGTGCCTCCATCGATCTCGTGGTTTCCCGGGCTGTCGGCCTCATGAAATCGGCTATTGGTAATGCGATTCTTTGGAGTATTAGTGCATATAGCGGCCAATGGCGAGGATCGCGGAGGTTGATGATTCGGTCCTTTGATATCGATGTGCGGGACAGCATCGGAGTGTGCAGAACGAGGATTAGTGGGTCGATGACCTTGTTTTTCGAAATATTTGCCAGGTGTTCGCGATAACTTGGCTATATTGAGCTGATTTACCCCTTCAAGTTTCAAGGAGCCCTTTCATATCGACAGAATTGAGCCCTTTTTTTATTGACAGGATTGAGCCCTTTTATACCGAAAGTAATGAGCCCTTTTTTCGAAAGTATTGAGCCCTTTTATATCGACAGTATTGAGCCCTTTTATATCGACAGAATTAAGCCCTTTCATGTCGACTGTATTGAGCAGTTTTATATCGACAGTATTGAGCCTCCCACCCCGCCAGAATTTAGCCCTTTATGTAAACAGTTTTGAGCCCTTTATATCGTCAGTATTTAGCCCTTTTATATCGACAGTATTGAGCCCATTATATCGACAGTATTGAGCCTCCCACGCCGACAGAATTAAGCCCTTTATGTCAACGGTTTTGAGCCCCTTATATCAACAGTATAGAGCCCATTATATCGACAGTATTGAGCCCTTTTATATCGACAGTATTGAGCCTCCCACGCCGACAGAATTAAGCCCTTTATAGCAACAGTTTTGAGCCCCTTATATCGATAGTATTGAGCCCCTTATATCTTATAAAGTATTTATGTTTTTCGCGATACCTTGGCTATATTGAGCTGATTTACCCCTTCAAGTTTCAAGGACGTTTTTCTCCTCATCCCCATTATTTCTCTATAACCCTCACGTTCTGTTTACACACCTCATTGGTCGTGATCGACATCGACCCATCTTCCATCCGCTGTCCTCACCCTAGCAGTTGATTCCTTGTGAACAGAAACGGAATATAAAACCTGCAAAGCAATTGAGACCCAATGAAACCCAATAAATACTAAAAGGGAGAAAACAACTAAAACCGCTGAAACTCGACGTTCAAAGTTAGAAGCGGGGTGTGGAAGTTCGGTAGGGAGAGAGAGAGAGAGAGGAAAAAAAAGGAACAATTGTACAAGATACATATATCGGAGAACGCTGCCGGAATACCAGATGGGAATGAGTCCGAAATCTTCGAGGGAGGATGTGTCTTACCCCTGTGGCCGGGAGAACAGAAATTGCTTTTTCCCTCCCCGCTTTCCGCTTTCCTTTCATTTCTCTTAAAAGGAAGCGTTTCCGCTTTTTTTTGTCGAAAAGGTAAGACAGATCTAAACTCATTCCTGTCTTATAACTCAAGATAGGAACGTAAATGTTTTTTTTTCTTTGCAATTTTACGAAGAACGTGTTCTGTAGATAAGGTCGCAAATAAACCCTTCGTGGATTCCTTATAATTAAGCTTTCTTATTCTTCTTCCTCTTCCACTTCCATGAAACTTTTGCGAAAGTGAGAGTCCACTCTGGTCAATGCGGTGATTGCGTGCTCACAAGTAAAACCACCCAGCGTCGACTGTGGGAAACACTCATCAACGCCTTCTAAAACAACACACTCAACGTCACGAAATCGACCTTAAACGGGTGAATTCATGGGCAAAATCAGTTATATTTTAATACTTTAAATAAAAATGATCTTGGCTATCTTGTCTTTATAAGCAAGTCTATTGCATCCAGCTGATCGAAATATACTCCTAATCTTTTTTGCGGCAACGTCACCGTCACTAATCTTTTATATCGACAGTATTGAGCCCCTTATATCGACAGTATAGTGCCCATTATATCGACACTATTGAGACCTTTTATATCGACAGTATTGAGCCCTTTTATATCGACAGTATTGAGACCTTTTATATCGACAGTATTGAGCCTCCAACGCCGGCAGAATTAAGCCATTTATGTCAACAGTTTTGAACCCCTTATATCGACAGTATTGAGCCCATTATATCGTCAGTATTTAGCCCTTTATATCGACAGTATTGAGCCCCTTATATCGACAGTATAGTGCCCATTATATCGACACTATTGAGACCTTTTATATCGACAGTATTGAGCCTCCCACGCCGAAAGAATTAAGCCCTTTATGTCAACAGTTTTGAGCCCCTAATATCGACAGTATTGAGCCCATTATATCGTCAGTATTTAGCCCATTATCGACAGTATTGAGCCTACCACGCCGACAGAATTAAGCCCTTTATGTCAACAGTTTTGAGCCCCTTATATCGACAGTATTGAGCCCATTATATCGACAGTATTGAGCCTCCCACGCCGACAGAATTAAGCCCTTTATGTCAACAGTTTTGAGCCCCTTATATCGACAGTATTGAGCCCATTATATCGACAGTATTGAGCCTCCCACGCCGAAAGAATTAAGCCCTTTATGTCAACAGTTTTGAGCCCCTTATATCGACAGTATAGAGCCCATTATGTAGGTCGACAGATACATCGATATATTTTTACATATCGCCCATCCCTACATACATATGTCAAGAAACATCATTAAAATCATAAGTTTAAACAGCTAATATTCAAGGATCTTTTTTTTTCTTTACATTATTTTTCAATTATGAGGCGGCCTTTGCGGTTGAAAGGGATCGTTAGGGAACACGACCTCGGCCAGAACAAAAGTCTATGATTGGAAGTCATATATGGACTATTTTTTTCCATCACCAATTTCTAGTGAAAACCTTGAATGTTTGACCGACTAAAATTATATATTGTATTTTACACCATTTATATGATCATAAAATGATTTTTTCAGCCTTGGATGCGGTTTATCTGAACTACCGTTTGAACGGATAATTTATCAATTAGGAAAACACGGTCATGCTCCAATTTTGGCTTCGAGGATTGGATGAAAATTTAAACTGTTGAGTAATTGTTGAGCCTGGGGTGTTTTGTTTTTAAAATAAATCATGAAAGGATTAAAATGAATCGATGACAAATGCAATTCTCTTTTTAGGCCGGCCCATATTTTTCTCGATTACGATAATCGTGATATTTGATCGACCTTGCTCTCTTTTCTTTCCGCCCCAGATTATTTGGCCTGGAGGGTTATGGATTTTAATCATCTGGAGAATATTTAAAAAGATAAAACGTGAGGGGCCTTCTGGTTTTTTTTCAGCAGGCTATTGAGAACGAAATTTTAATGGTGTAACTATATGGCAACAGGCTAACATGGGAGGTGGCTGTGGTGCAATCCTATTGGCAGCAGTGATTTAACCAAATAGGTGGCTATGGTATATCCGTACAAGTGGAAATAGCATAAGCATTTGGATGGCAGATGCTTCACCATTATGGTAGCAGTGTTCGCAGTGTATGATCACGATGGCAGTAGTATATGACCATTTAGGTGGCATTGGCGTAATCGTGAAGGTAGCACTGGTATGACAATGTATCAGGCATTATAAAATGGAGGCTGTGGACCGAAAGACTCAATTTTCTCTGACGATGCGATCAGTCTTTCTATTGTATATTCTTAGGAAATGCGAGATGGTATGTACAAGTGGAAATAGCAGTGGAAATAGTGGAAATGTTGATGGCAGACGCTTAACAGCAGTGCTCGCAGGGGTATGATCATGATGATATGACCATTTAGGTGGCATTGGCGTAATCGTGAAGGTAGCACTGATACTACCATGTATTTGGCAGTATAAAAATAGAATAATATAAAATATAAAAATATAGATGCGGTGGACCAAGATACATAATGTTCCCTGACGTTGCGATCAGTCTTTCTAATGTACACTCTCGCGGTGGTATGATCATGATGGCAGTAGTATATGACCATTTAGGTGGCATTGGCGTAAACGTAAAGGTAGCACTGATATGACCGTGTATCTAGCAGTATAAAATAGAAGCGCCAGTGGACCGAAAGACATAATTTTCCCTGACGCATGATGCGATCAGTCTTTCTAATGTACACTCTCGCGGTGGTATGATCATGATGGCAGTAGTATATGTCCATTTAAGTGGCATTGGCGTAAACGTGAAGGTAGCACTGATATGACCATCTATCAGGCAGTATAAAATAGAAGCGCCAGTGGACCGAAAGACATAATTTTCCCTGACGACGCGATTAGTCTTTCTAATGTACACTCTCGCGGTAGTATGATCATGATGGCAGTAGTATATGACCATTTAGGTGGGATTGGCGTAATCGTGAAGGTAGCACTGATACTACCAAATATTTGGCAGTATAAAAATAGAGGAGGCTGTGGACCAAGATACATAATGTTCCCTGACGATGCGATCAGTCTTTCTAATGTACACTCTCGCGGTGGTATGATCATGATGGCAGTAGCATATGACCATTTAGGTGGCATTGGCGTAAACGTGAAGGTAGCACTGATATGACCGTGTATCTGGCAGTATAAAATAGAAGCGCCAGTGGACCGAAAGACATAATTTTCCCCGACGACGCGATTAGTCTTTCTATTGTATATTCTTAGAGAAAATGCGAGATACGAAAAAGTGCTTCCAAGACGTCTAGAAGGGACTGTAGATAAAAAGCCCGTAAAAGGGATAA
This sequence comes from Orius insidiosus, assembly GCA_014119065.1. Lineage (NCBI taxonomy): Eukaryota > Metazoa > Arthropoda > Insecta > Hemiptera > Anthocoridae > Orius > Orius insidiosus. The sequence continues at coordinate 29,203 of JACGAQ010001040.1, forward strand.
AAGAGGGCAAAAACCTTTTCATATTAGCCTCCTTTGTTCCATTCATTAACCGAGGGTTCCTCCATTGTCTACAAGGACTTAAACCCACCCGACTCGTCCACGTGTGAGCCCCCCGAACAGTCTGCTAATCAACCATAATATTAGTCCTAAATATACAACACTGTCGTTTTTAACAGTGATTGAATTTTTTGGTCGGAAAAATATTTTTTCTCTCTTTATAAATTTTTATTGTTTGTAACAACAGTCTGGCATTTTTTCCATTGATATGTAATCAGGGACGAACAAAGCGACCACAATAAAACCCTTTTTTAACTGATTTTTTAAAGTTTCAGCACTGGTTTATGGTGAATGCTGCATGATAATTTTTGTAATTGGACGTAATAAATTGAGGGGCCGAAGTACTGATTCTAGGATAGACTGATATAGATAAGCACTCTCAATTCCAATTGAATTGAAACCGCAAAATCAATTGGCTTCTCTCGAATTCGCAAATGTTGACCTACCTCAGAATGGTAAATTCAAAAATCTCACGTTTTCGTATCGTTTCTTAGTATCGATTTTGAAGATGGAGAGAGAGAAAAAAAAGACGTTTTGTAAAAAATAACGGACGCACAAATATTTCAAAGCGATTGGACAATAACTGAAGACAGGAATGACATCTTCATGGGCCCGGTCTCGGAATGTCCTAATGAGGCGCGGCAGTACCTTTAAAAGAAACTGCGTATTTTTTGAACGTTTTATCACTGAGGACATACAGTCCAAATATGACGCTGCGCTTTTTTCAATGTTTCTTCTTCTGATGATATTTTTCGGCCTTCTGGTTTTAAGTGCCTTCTTGTTTAATTTACTGGAAATGACTCTCCTTAACAACTTTCGGTGTAATAAACTCACCCTGTGGGTAATAATTTTAAGGCCGCAATATCACACTTCCAGGGCAATTAAGGCGGGGAAGGCTTAAAATAATTAATTTAGCACTTTTCTTTCGAAGAGGGGAAAAAAAACGGAAAAGTTTGATATTTTTGCAATATAAAGTTAGTGTGGGCGTTCCCAGCATGGTAGGAAACGCTTGGGTGGCGATCCCTTTTGATATTTACAGCCTCCGTCGTACACACTTCTTCTCGGTATACGGCAGGACCCCACTGTTTTACTGGATGGATATTAGGTTTCTAAATGGGGGTCCTTCTTTTCGAAACAACTACGACTACGCTGGATTGAAAAGGGGATCCATATCGTATTTTCATGGGTACTTTCAAAATGACCTTACTATACAGTAGCAATATCAATAAACAACGGATTAAAAAAGGTAGATGTCTAGATGTGTGGGAGGCTCAATACTGTCGATATAAAGGGCTCATACTGTCGATATAAAAGGGCTCAATGCTGTCGATTAATGGGCTCAATACTGTCGATATATGTATATCGCAAGAACAATATCGATATACCGGAGAAAAGTTTTATCTGAGAACGAGGCTGCGTTCCGCCCCGCCAAACGAAACCTCGACCTTAATTATTATTGGACTTAAATGCTCAAAAATTGACGAAATATGCCTTTTAAAAAAGGAAATTTTTGGTCAATAATGCCTTTTTTTAAAGAAAGCAAATTTTGGTCAAAAGTTCCTTAAAAAAATTCAATTTTGGTCATTAATGCCTTAAAAAAAGGCAATTTTGGGTCAATATGCCTTTTAAAAAAGGCAATTTTTTGGTCAAAAGTTCCTTGAAAAGGCAAATTTGGTCAAAAATGCCTTAAAAAAGTACAATTTTGGGTAATAATACCTTAAAGAAAAGGCAATTTTGGTCATTAATGCCTTTTTTAAAAAAGGCGATTTTTGGTCAATAATGCTTTAAAAAAGGGGATTTTTGGTCAATAATGCCTTCAAAAAGGCGTTTTTTGGTCAATAATGCCTTTAAAAAGGCAATTTTTGGTCAAAAGTTCCTTTAAAAGGCAATTTTGGTCAATAATGCCGTTAAAATGGCAATATTTGGTCAATAATGCCTTTAAAAAAGGCAATTTTTGGTCAAAAGATCCATTAAAAGGCAATTTTGGTAAACAATGCCTTTAAAAAAGGCAATTTTTGGTCAAAAATGTCTTTATAAAAGCGATTTTTGGTCAAAAGTTCCTTAAAAAAGGCAATGGCTGGTCATTAATGCCTTTAAAAAAAGGCGATTTTTGGTCAAAAGTTCCTTTAAAAAGGCAATTTTGGGTCTAAAATTCTTCTAAAACGCCAAATTTTGGTCAATAATGCCCTTGAATAAGGCGATTATTGACCAAAATTTGCCGTTTGTTCGTTAGCATTTTTGTTCAAAAATGCTTTTAAAAAAGCGAATTTTGGTCAAAAATACCTTTAAATAAGCGATTTTTGGTCAAAAATGTTGCATGCGACTATCTTTTAAAATTAGCGTTCATGCATAATTTAGGCACTAAAGTTTAAAATATGCGTGATTGAAAAGACTTGAGGCTTTTGGTCAAACGAAAAGAAACGATGGGATTTTTTTTATCCACAAAAACTAATGTAAACATTAATAACCAGTCGCGTCATATCTTTCCTTCATAAATATTCAAATGACTTCACGAAAAAGGATCGTTTTTTTTTTCTTTTTTTTTTCAACTGGAAATGGCGTCGGGTAAAAGGTTTTTAGGATCCGATACGACCCCGTGTTCTCAGGGAATAATAAGAAATAAGGGTCGCAATAAAAGGGAGCGATTCTTGCTTTTGTAGAGGCTCTTAGCCGAGCGCGTTTTGTATCGTTAGCCAACCGGAGTGGCCTTTACCGAAAGGAAATTACGACTGTAATTTATGGCTCAAAATTTTAAGTTTGCTGATTTTAGTAGTGGATGGTTAATTGCATGTAAATATAGGTGAAACGGGAACATGATACAGGTAATGAGCTGTTTGGAGTAAACCCTAAAACAAACGGTGAAGTATTGACCGGACTCGAAATCCACTCTCTCGTAAAGTCGACTGCGGAGGTTATCATCTTAAATCACACTTCCAGCTGCGGTTCCCACACACCTAAGCCTATTTCACGCTTATACGGGCCGACTGTCTCTCCGATATTTAATGAGACGTAATATACGAAAAGTTCATCGATTTATTGGGGGAGGAATGAAGAAAACGAGACGTGTTTTTGTTGAGTTCCGAGTCACCTTGGGGAAGGCCATCGTCGTGAAGCACCCGAAGAATGCGGTGTAATTACGACTCCCTCTCACTCGCTCTCTTTGGAATTAATCCCGAGACATTAATAAGGTCCATTAATAATTCAAGATGGCTACCGACCGCCCCACGCTCTTTCGGTGTCTTCTCTTTCCTTTTTCCACGCATTCCCTAAGCTCTTTTTGTTGGGACATGGGAAAACGTCTTCATTTTCGAACGTAAAAGGCGTCTTTTCAAAACACCTTGTAAAGGTGTGAAAAAAATTGTCTTTTGTTATGGAAATACATTTTTTAAGTATTCTTCTTGTAAGAAATCTTCCGAGTTTGTAATAAACTGTGAAAAATGCCTTTAAAAAGGCAATTTTGGGTCAAAATGCCATAAAAAGGCAATTTTGGGTCATAAATGCCTTGAAAAAGGCAATATTGGGTCATAAATGCCTTGACAAAGGCAATTTTGGGTCAAAAATGTCTTTCAAAAAAGGCAATTTTTGGTCAAAAATGCCATAAAAAAGGCAATATTGGGTCAAAAATGCCTTAAAAAGGCAATTTTGGGTCAAAATGACATTAAAAAAAAAAAGGCAATTTTGGGTCAAAATGCCATTAAAAAAAGGCAATTTGGGTCATAATGCCTTAAAAAAAGGCAATTTTGGGTCATAAATGCCTTTAAAAAAAGGCAATTTGGGTCATAAATGCCTTTAAAAAAGGCAATTTTGGGTCATAAATGCCTTAAAAAAGGCAATTTTGGGTCAATAAAGCCTTTTTTTTAAAGAAAGCAATTTTTGGTCAAAAGTTCCTTAAAAAATTCAATTTTTGGTCATTAATGCCTTAAAAAAAGGCAATTTTTGGTCAAAAGTTTTTTGAAAAGGCAAATTTTGGACAAAAAATTCCTTAAAAAAAGATAATTTTGGGTAAATGATACCTTATAGAAAAAGGCAATTTTGGTCAATAATGCCTTTTTTAAAAAAGCAATTTTTGGTCAAAAGTTCCTTAAAAAAGGCAATTTTCGGTCAATATGCCTTTAAAGAGGCAATGGGTCAATATGCCTTTAAAAAAAGGCGATTTTTGGTCAATAATGCCTTTTAAAAGGCAATTTTTGGTCAAAAATGTCTTTATAAACCGATTTTTGGTCAAAAGTTCCTTACAAAGGCAATTGCTGGTCATAAATGCCTTTGAAAAAGCCTATTTTGTGTCGAAAAATCCTCTAAAACGGCAATTTTTTGTCAATAATGCCTTAAAAAACCTTAAAAACTTACACTTTTTAAGTATTCTTCTTGTAAGAAAATCTTCCAAGTTTGTAATAAATGCCAATGTAAGAGCCCATTATTTCATATTTCGTTCCGCATTTCGAAGAATGCGGAGTTTGAGATGATCGAATGCGCAATATTGAAAAAAAAGTGCAAAAGGGCAACTTAAAAAAAGCATTTCGCCCGTATTGATCGTGAGTCGGCGTTTTATGGGTTTGGGGCTGTGTCTCTGCCGCTCACGAACTCCGGAGTCTGGGAGATACCCGCGTTCCCTCGAGCGAGACCGGGATTCGAAAACTGATGAAAAAAAAGTAAAAAAAAAGTGGGGGATTCTTCTCGTGCGGACGGAATAAAGGCAGGTCGTGGTTCGGATCTTGACTTTCCCTGGCATTTCACGCACAATTAATCCAAGTTTCGGACCTCCGATCATTCTCCGAGTCCGGTTACAAAAGCGTATTTACGGCACAATTACGTACCCGAGAAGCCACCACGAACTGTCAATTACCGCTTCATGTTACATCCGTGATAAAAGGTTGACTCAATCGCTTCCCAAATTCGTCTCTTTGTTTTTCCTCCAGACGTTGCCCCATCAAAAGGATCCACTCATATAAATCATTTTAAAAACATCACGTACTATTTTGTACAAGCGACGTTGCAGTTATCAGTTATCTTCTTAAGATGTGGAGCATGAAAGGGATGTTACCTGTCTTGTACGGTTGATGTTCAAACCTCCTTTTTCTTTTTTCTGTGACGTCCTTTGGGCAGGTCTCACGGTCCTTTTTCTTAAGATCTTCATCTATTCCGTGAGCTGAATATACTTGGTTGTCATGGTAAATTATCAACAAAAAAAACTGTGTCCGGAATCCAATAAATCCAATGTTATCGGGCTGACGTGACGTTATGAATGCTTTTGAACGGTCCCTACAGTTTCGGTCACGTACAAAACGGTCGATTATTAACAGGTGTAAACTTAGTAATTCCATTCATATTCCACGTTTTCGGTCGACCCCCGGCCGCGCTACACAAAGAATTCCGTTTAACTATTTACATCTGTGTGATCTGCTTAAATTACGATGACACAAAAAGACTGTTTTTGTTCAAATCTTCTACGCCGTCAACGGTCTACTATGTTGTTGTATTTTAGTGATATCGTTTGAGGAGCTGAATCCCTCACATTAAAGTCCTCAAAATATGAGTTCCATTGTTCTAATGTTATTTTGAGTCCCTATGAGTACTTAAACATATCTCGGAAACATACTTTTTGTTGTATTTTCGTGATATCGTTTGAGTAGCTGAATCCCTCACCCTAAAGTCCTCAAAATATGAGTTCCATTGAGTGTTCTAATGCTTTTTTGAGTCCTTATGAGTACTTAAACATATCTCGAAAGCATACTTTTTGTTGTATTTTCGTGATATCTTTTGAGGAGCTGAATCCCTCACCCTAAAGTCCTCAAAATATGAGTTCCATTGAGTGTTCTAAAGCTATTTTGAGCCCCTATGAGTACTTAAACATATCTCGAAAACATACTTTTTGTTGTATTTTCGTGATATCGTTTGAGGAGCTGAATGTCTCACCCTAAAGTCCTCAAATATGAGTACCATTGAGTGTTCTAATGCTATTTTGAGTCCCTTGAGTACTTAAACATATCTCGAAAACATACTTTTTGTTGTATTTTCGTGATATCGTTTGAGGAGCTGAATGCCTCACCCTAAAGTCCTCAAATATGAGTACCATTGAGTGTTCTAATGCTTTTTTGAGTCCCTTGAGTACTTAAACATATCTCGAAAACATACTTTTTGTTGTGTTTTCGAGAGATCGTTTGAGGAACTGAATGCCTCACCCTAAAGTCCTCAAAATATGAGTTCCGTTGAGTGTTGTAATGCTATTTTGAGTCCCTATGAGTACTTTAACATATCTGGGAAAGATACTTTTTGTTGTATTTTCGTGAGATCGTATGAAGAGTTGAATTGCTCACCCTAAAATCCTCAAAATATGAGTTCCATTGAGTGTTCTAATGGTCTTTTGAGTCCCTATGAGTACTTTAACATATCTCGGAAACATACTTTTTGCTGTATTTTCTTGATATCGTTCGATTGAGTTTTTATTGCTATCTTGAATTTTATTGTGAGTTTCTAAATCAGTCGATTTCCGCATTTTGACGAAGGAAAGAAATCTACCTTTTTGTCTGCTACCGCAGAACCATTTTTTTAACTTCTAGACACTGTAGTTTTGTGCAATTTCAATTTTTAATTAAGGATTTTATGACTGTTTTTAAAAGGGGGTTCATTTCCTGGTCTGTTCCGCTCCGATGTTCATTTCAACCTGCAGCCCACATTGAAGCCTAATGACAAATCATTACCTCACATTAGTTCGACTCGGCCGCCGATGAGCCCACTCGAGCGGATGGGTGCAGCTTCAATTTCGTTTTTTGTCCATTTCTTTGTGGATGAGCTGCTTTAGTTTTCCGATGGAAAATTTAGGTCAAAAATTCGTTACAAACGAGTAATTTTGGGTAAATAATGCCATAAAGAAAAAGGCAAGTTTTGGTCAATAATGCCTTTTTAAAAAAAGCAAATTTGGTCAAAAGTTCCTTAAAAATGGCAATTTTTGGTCAAAACTACCCTTAAAAAGGCATTTATGGTCAATAACGTCTTTAATAAAGGCAATTTTTGGTCAACAATGCCTTTAAAAAAGGCAATTTTGGGTCAATATGCCTTAAAAAAAGGCAATTTTTTGGTCAAAAGTTCCTTAAAAAAGGCAATTTTTGGTGAATAATGCCTTTAAAAAAAGGCGATTTTTAGTCAATAATGCCTTAAAAAAAAGCAATTTTTGGTCAAAAGTTTCCTTAAAAAAGACAATTTTGGTCAAAAGTTCCTTAAAAAAGGCAATTTTTGGTCAAAAATGCCTTTAAAAAGGCATTTATGGTTAATAACGTCTTTAAGAACGGCAATTTTCGGTCAATAATGCCTTAAAAAAGGCAATTTTGGGTCAATATGCCTTAAAAATGCAATTTTTTGGTCAAAAGTTCCTTAAAAAAGGCAATTTTGGTGAATAATGCCTTTTAAAAAAAAGGCAATTTTTGTTCAAAAATTCCTTATAAACGGGCAATTTTGGGTCAATAATGCCTTTTTAAAAAAAGCAATTTTTGGTCAAAAGTTTCCTTAAAAATGGCAATTTTTGGTCAAAAGTTCCTTAAAAAAGGCAATTGTTGGTCCATAATGCCTTTAAAAAAAGGCAATTTTGGGTCAATATGCCTTTAAAAAAAGGCAATTTTTTGTTCAAAAGTTCCTTAAAAAGGCAATTTATGGTCAATATTGTCTTTAAAATAGGCGATTTTTGGTCAATAATGCCTTAAAAAATGTGATTTCTTTCCTTCTGGATGAGCTGCTTTAGTTTTCGGATGGAAAAATTAGTCTGGAATCGTGGAAATGGGGCTAAAAAGTTGTATAAAGCTGTAGAGCACACGACGCTCGTTCCTATTTGCCCACGATTAACAATCGTTTATAAATCACCGAGAAACGAGATCATGAATTCGTGATCGCCTGGTAAAATTTTTATATTTTATGCCAAGTTCACGGAGGCGGAAAATGAAGGAAAAGAGGGGAACCGTGTTAAAATAAGACATCACCCGTCCTCGAGAGAGTACAATGATTTATCAGCTATGATAAGATATTCATGTATTCATAGGAAAGGCGGCCCCTGAAGCGACCCCTTTATTGAAATTGGGGTAACCGCCTCTCCTTCCGAAAAGCCAGGAACATCATCTTTCTCCTCTCTAGACAACACTTTCCTCCGCGATCTTCCAAGATATTGAAAACTCCTTTGCATAAATAAATTCTTTATTATAGAATAACTGCATTTTTTTACGCGTTCCTAAAGTAGTCTATTTCGAAGCCTGGGGGTCATGTAAATAATTAGAAGGAAACCATGTTTAGCCGGGTGCGATGAACCTCCGCGATCGCCAGAGGGGCATCTAACAATGACCGGGTTGTCACTGATTTGAGAAATAACGCCGAACTTCTTTTTCTTCCTCCTCTCTTCTTCAGCGGCATCCTTCGACTTTTAATAACCCAGCCGCGTGTACGGAATAGCCGTGATTAAAAACGATGACAAAACTCACTCCGGGTAATTTGTACTTTTTAAAGGTCGATTCCGCGGAACGGTTCCACATCTAAAATCGACCCTTTCGGTTTTTTTTCCAGAGTCATCCGGGACTCTAAACGGTTTTATGATGGGGCTAAATTGAACTTTTTTTTAATGACTCGGTATTCGGGGAAGGTCAGATTTTTAGGAAACAAATACGTTAAGGCGAAGGTGAGCGGTGAGACGGTTGTTTCATAAACAAAAACTGTGAAAAATGCCTTAAGAAAGGCAATTTTTGGTCAAAAATGCCATAAAAAAGGCAATTTTTGGTCAAAAATTCCTTAAAAAAAGGCAATTTTGGGTCAATAATGCCTTAAAGAAAAAGGCAAGTTTTGGTCAATAATGTCTTTAAAAAAGGCAATTTTTGGTCAATAATTCCTCTTTTAAAAAAAAAAAGCAATTCTTGGTCAAAAGTTCCTAAAAAAGGCAATTTTTGGTTAAAAGTTCCTTAAAAAAAGTAATTTTTGGTCAATAATTCTCTTAAAAAAAGCAATTCTTGGTCAAAAGTTCCTTAAAAAAGGCAATTTTTGGTTAAAAGTCCCTTAAAAAAAGTAATTTTTGGTCAATAATGTCTTTAAAAAAAGAGATATTTGGTCGATAATGCCTTTTTAAAAGAAGCAATTTTTGGTCCAAAGTTCCTTTAAAAAAGGCAATTTTTGGTCAATAATGCTTTAAAAAAAGGCAATTTTGGGTCAATATGCCTTTAAAAAAGCGATTTTTTGGTCAAAAATGTTGCATGCGACTATCTTTAAAAATTAGCGTTGTTTGAAAAGACTTGAGGCTTTTGGTCAAACGGAGAGAAAGAAACGATGAGATTTTTTTTATCCACAAAAACTAGGACTAGGCAGATTGACTATGAAATTCGCGAATTTGCCCTAAAATTATTTAGCCCCGCCAAGCAAAATCCGACCGAAATCGCAAAAAGTACGAACGATTTTTGGGGAGTCTGGATCTCAGCACCCTGTATACCGATCGCCTTCAAATTGTATACAGGTCTTCTCTGCTTCAATATGAGTAACTTCTGAAAATTTCAAGTTTCTCAGTAAACAGGGTGCCGAGGTATGCAACTCTGAAAACCAAGTTTTTCGCCTTTGGCGTTTTCTTCTTCTTCTTAAGATAGGGCTACTGCTTCTATTGCACCGATTGTCTTAAAATCCCAGCCAAGTAAAACAAGACCGAAAGCGCAAAAAGCATGAACGGTACCAAGTGTCTACTGGACGTCACAAATTGGCGTTTATCGGGTGTCTGGATCTCAGCACCCTGTCTTGAAACGATGTCAAATTTGGCATCCTAATCCTTCTGCGCATGCTCCAGGAGTTTCAAACTGCAGTGAGCATGATTTTCATTTGTTTAAAAAAAAAGCGCTTTTTTCGCCTCTACTCAGCCATTTCTTCTTCTGTTATTCCTCTTAGAAAATTAGGTGCTAAAAAAAATGTGTTAATGCCACTTTCTATTTAATGCTTCATGTTTTATTTCTTTGGCACATATTCATTTTACGACTCATAAAAATGAGTTCTTGTTATTTTTTCGGTTTTTCTTTTTAAAAGGCTCGTTAGACGTCGAAATTGATTATTACCGTTCGGTTTTTTAACCTCTTCAAGGATTCGTAATTCCACCGGGGTTTGTCCTTTGAGGTTAACAAGCTTTCGAAAGATAACGAGGCGACTCAAAGAAGTCTCTCATTTGTCATAGTTTTCAATGTAGGGGCATTAGCCCGGGCTCTTCCTCTCCGAAATAGGAAACAAGTTTTAAAGGTGTCATAAACCACTTTTCGAACTTGAAGAAAAAAATTATTATCGAAAAAATATGCTTTTAAGGATTGTGAAACTCATTTATCTTTTTATAAAGAATTTTTTTTGGAGCTCGTCACCAAGTGTAGGTTTCTTAAAAATATGGAACTGTCATTCTAAACGGATTAATCTTTTTTTTTTAAGTCGAAACCTTTTTTCGAGACTAGAAGAGGAGCATAGATAATGCCAATTAAGGCGAAAAGAAGACGATGAGTATAATACCGGAGAAGATAAGATGACTCTCTACTGAATAAGAGATCCTCTGTTTTTGTCTGTTCCCTTCTCTCCTTTTTTTTCGAGCCCCACTTCGGACCCTTTTTTTATCTTTAAATCCCACTTTGAGAAAGAGGCTCACCTGGCCCGAAGCCCGAAGTCCAGAAGTAAACTCGCTAATTACTTCTTAGGAGGGAGATGATTACACTTTTTCCTACTCCTTATTTCAACTCGAAGGCACCGAAAAGTAAACTTTTTCTTACAACTTTTCCTTTTGTAATTAAAACCTAAAAGTTCGAATTCTTTTTTTTTTAAATCAACCTTCGAGCTACCTTTTTGTTAAAACGTAAACTTCATCAGATATAAAGTTTAACAAAAAAATAACTACCCGTTATACGAGTAATTGTGAGAACTAGCGCCACAAGCGGCTAATGTCTAAACTTTTGGCTCGAGATAGGGCATTTCCTGAGGTTTGTAGAATTAGACTTTTAGTTCCCGCGTTTATCGGGAGAAGGACAGAGTAAAAGGTGTTTATTGGGAGAAAGACAGAGGAAAAGGTCCTAAAAGGTGTTTATTAGGAGAAGGACAGAGGAAAAGGTCCTAAAGATGTTTATGGGGAGAAGGAAAAGGTGTTTATCGGGAGAAGGACAGAGGAAAAGGTGTTTATCGGGAGAAGGACAGAGGAAAGGTGTTTATCGGAGAAGGATAGAGGAAAAGGTGTTTATCGGGAGAAGGACAGAGGAAAAGGTGTTTATCGGGAGAAGGACAGAGGGAAAGGTCCTAAAAGGTGTTTATCGGGAGAAGGAAAAGGTGTTTATCGGGAGAAAGACAGAGGAAAAGGTGTTTATCGGGAGAAGGAAAAGGTGTTCATCGGGAGAAAGACAGAGGAAAAGGTCCTAAAAGGTGTTTATCGGGAGAAGGAAAAGGTGTTTATCGGGAGAATCAACAATATGAAGTTTAATAGGGATCAGTAGATCGGTCAATACTTTTAGTTGGTTATCCCGTTCTAAAATCGGTTATCCCACTTCTGATTCGTTCATCCCACTTCAGATATTCCCCATCCCACTTCAGAGACCTGTATCCCACTTCTGATATCTGTTATACTATGTTGTAGTAAACTCCTCAAGACCTCTACAACCCCTTATCTATTTACCTACCCAGGTTCATTTTCATAAACACTTTAAAGGAGCCCCTGGGTATCAGTAGCAGGTGAATTTCCTGCACCTGTTTTTTCCTCAAAACATGTTCCAAGACGCTTAAGAACAATCGCTTTAGCGCAAAATTAAAAGGGTATTTTTTCCCGTCTAAAATGGTTTGTTACCGACATAATAGTGGCGATTATCTTCTAACAACAGATGTTAGTTAAATAATTTATTCGACCCAAAAAGGAAATACCGGAGATAAAATATGAAGAATAACTATGAGAAAAGAAAAAAAGTGCCTCGAGCCAAAGAATCCTTCGCCCGCTTATTGCCCTAATTGAATGTGAAACCATTTTTTTTGGGTCGCCCTTTTTTTTGAGGAATCGCCCTAACGTTTATACCTTTTTGGTAATTACATGTTTTCTACAATTGAGCAATAAGGGGCTTTGAAAAACGTTTTTGGGCTCTTGAAAAAAAGAATTCTTCATGTCTGGCTTTTCGGGTATTTGAGGGTTTAAGGCTACACCTGGGCCCAATTAAGGTGGACTTGTGATAAAACGGAATAAATAATCTTTCGGTCGTCGAAAAGGGTGGATGTTTTCAAATCGTAAGAAAACCAGTTCGTTCGACTCGATTTTTAATTAGCCTACAACCAAAGTCACACTCGAACATGGAATTTCTTCTCGTTTTTCCTACTCCGGAATCTCAAAAAATTTTAACAAAATGTTTTCTGAAAACTTGAGAAAAAAACATTAATATCGAGTCTATAACCGGTCGAACATCTACCTACTCCGTTCCCTCATTTACATTTCATTAACATTTTATTTTGCCTAATTTGTAGGCATTGCTCTCCATCAAAACGTTCATAAATTCCATCCTCGAATATTGATTGAGACTTATGTTTGAAGAAATAGCTCAGATAATTATTATTTATAATTACACGTATAATATTTAAAATATGTCTAATTGGAAGACAATCAAAGTTGACATGGAAAGCTCAGTTAGGCATATTCATAACAAGAAAAACCCCTTTTTTTTATAGCATTTTGAGGCGTTATCCCCCTTTTTTGTCTATGAAACACCCTTTTTTTCTGGATTTTGAGGCGTTTTTGATAGTTTTTTTTTTGTCAAAGGTCCAAGGCTTTTTATAAAATTTTGCGGCGTTATCCACCTTTTTTTTTGTCCAAGAAACACCCTTTTTAGAGGATTTTTATGCGTTTTCGACAGTCTTTTGTGGAAGGTCAAAAAAACACCCATTTCATCAGGTTTTCCCGTTTTAGTGGATTTTTTGGCGTTTTTGAAAGATTTTTTGTGGAAGGTCCAAGAAAAATCCCTATTTTATAGGATTTCGCGGTGTTATCCCTTTTTTTGTCCAAGAAACACCCTTTTTAGTGGATTTTTAGGCGTTTTTGACAGTTTTTGTGGAAGGTCAAAAAAACGACCATTTCATCAGGTTTTCGCGGGGTTATCCACCTTTTTTTTGTCCAAGAAACACCCTTTTTAGAGGATTTTGAGGCGTTTTCGACAGTTTTTTGTGAATGGTCAAAGAAACACCCATTTCATCAGATTTTCCCATTTTAGTTTTAGGCGTTTTTGGCAGATTTTTTGTGGAAGGTCCTAGAAAAACCCCTTTTTTATAGGATTTCGCGGCGTTATCCCTTTTTTTTTTGTCCTAGAAACACCCTTTTTAGTGGATTTTTAGGCGTTTTCCACAGTTTTTTGTGGAAGGTCAAAAAAAACACCAATTTCGTCAGGTTTTTGCTGAGTTATCCACCTTTTTTTCGTCCCTAGATTTTTATGAAAATCTAAAACTTATGAATACTTTTATGAACACACTTAAAAAATCCGAAAGTTCATAAAAAGTTTTTATTTCATATTTAGGTTTTTTGCCTATTTTAAAACGTCTTTTCTCTACTAGTTTCGTCATTTCATTGGTATCTTCAGGTGAGAATTTTTTTAAAGAAATTTTTGAAACAGAAGGGAAAAAAAATTCCTTAAGACAAGATCTTCGGGTGGGATGAACCTATTCAGTAGCGAAAGATTTCGATATCAAAAAAAGCCCTTAGGGATGATGCATAGATTATATATAAAAACCGTGCGGAGGTGCCACTTCTTTATTTCTCTACAACTTATACTTAAACGTAGAAAAAAAATTCTAACGACGTCAATAAAAATAAAAACAGAGTGAGAACAATTTGAACGTGGAAAAAAACAATAATTTCTTTTTCGCGTAATCGAATTATAAACGGAAAGGAGAGTTTTTCCCGTTTTAAACTGCGACCGGGTTTTTCTTCGGTCATGGTCCCCGATTTATTCCTCCATTGGTCATTAGAATAAGCGGAGCGAGAAAAAAATAACGTTTTACTTAACGACCGGGTTATAAAGTGAGAATTGAAAATAATTCTTTGCATAGCGGAAAAATGAAATTATTGTAATTTTTTTTTCTGTTTAGCCGAGAGTGTTGCATTGTTTAAATTTTTCAGGTAAGATTCATAGACATTGTGAGGGATTTTTTAGCAAATCTGCTTTATTTTCTGCCGCTTTCTACTTCTCTACCCCTTTTTACTGGATTTTGACGCGTTTTCGACAATTTTTAGTTCAACGTCAAAAAAACCACTCATTTTGTCAGGTTTTCGCGGAGTATCCAAGTCTTTTTGTCCAAGAAACACCCTTTTTTCTGGATTTTGAGGCGTTTTCGACAGTTTTTTTTTGTTGAAGATCAAAAAAACACCCATTTCATCAGGTTTTCGCGGAGTTACCCACCTTTTATGGTCCAAGAAACACCCTTTTTAGAGGATTTTTAGGCGTTTTTGACAGTTTTTTGTAGAAGGTCCAAGAAAAAATCCATTTTTATAGGATTTTGCGGCGTTATCCCTTTTTTGTCTAAGAAACACCCATTTTACTGGATTTTGAGGCGTTTCCGACAGTTTTTTGTGGAAGGTCAAAAAAAAAACCATTTCATCATGTTTTCGCTGAGTAACCACCTTTTTTTGTCAAAGAAACCCCTTTTTACTGGATTTTGAGGCGTTTTCGACAGTTTTTTGTCGAAAATCCAAGAAAACTCCCTCTTTTTTTAGGATTTTGGGGCACTATCCCTATTTTTGTCCAAGAAACTCCCTTTTTACTGGATTTTGAAGCGTTTTCGACAGTTTTTTGTGGAACCACAAAAAAAACACCCATTTCATCAGATTTTCGGGGAGTTATCTACCTTTTTTTTTTGGTCCAAGAAACACCCTTTTTACTGGATTTTGAGGCGTTTTCGACAGTTTTTTTGTCGAAAATCCAAGAAAACCCCTCTTTTTTTAGGATTTTGGGGCATTACATATCCCTTTTTTTGTCCAAGAAACACCCTTTTTACTGGATTTTGAAGCGTTTTCGACAGTTTTTTGTGGAACCACAAAAAAAAAAAACACCCATTTCATCAGATTTTCGCGGAGTTATCTACCTTTTTTTTTTTTGGTCCAAGAAACACCCTTTTTCAGGATTTTGAGGCGTTTTCGACAGTTTTTTGTCGAAAGTCTAAGAATATCCCTCTTTTATAGGATTTTGCGGCGTTATCCCTTTTTTTGTACAAAAAACCACCCTTTTTAGTGGATTTTTAGGCGTTTTCGACAGTTTTTTGTGGAATGTCAAAAAAACTCCCATTTCATCAGGTTTTCGCGGAGTTATCTACCTTTTCTTTGGTCTAAGAAACACAAGAAAACACCCAATTACTAGAATAGAATAAAATTATTTGGCCAAAATTTTGGCGATTTTCATATTCAGCGTACAAAGGGATTTTTCCGCAAATCTGCTAAATTTTAACAACGTTTTCAAATTTACAGATTTCCTGTCAAACACTAAATTCAGTTTTAATTTTTTCTGTCAGCGATTTCCTACTTCCTGCCCAATCAGGTCGAATGAAAAATGATCGAAGAAGGATAAAGAAAAAAACCTTTAAAAACATGACTTAAGTGGCGTAATGAGATCTCAGTTGCCGATTTTACGAGGGGCGTAAAAGATTTTAACGGCTTTAAATTCGACTCGAAAAAGCTTACAGGTAGGTGCTTCGACTTTCAAATAAAAATCAACCCAATCAACTATAAAAATGCAAGAAAAAAAAAAAAAAAAAAAAATTTTAATACTTTTTTTCTGAGAAATTTTTTTACCGAATCGTAAAAAAATGTGAAGAACCTGAAAAATAAGTTATAGCGATATTCTAGAACCACCGGTTTTTAGCCTAAGGTACCGAATAAATTGTTGATGTTCTTCAAAAAGCAAACTTGTAAATCCTTCCGCAAAAACTGAGCAACTCTTCGGTTATTGTCACACTTTTTGTCCAACTATTATAAATAAAAATTGTAGGAAATTTAATTTTCTATAAATTTGTACTTAATTATTTTTTTCTAGGATGCACCATTTTCGGAAAATAATTTTTTTAAAATAAATTTATCTTGAAAACAGTGCGTCCTAGAGAAAAAATGAATAGAATAAAAATTAAAGAAAATTGAATTTTCAACAGATTTTATTTAGTGCATTTTTTCAATATCTGTAACGGTTTACGATTTACAAGCCTTTAAAAATTAACCTTCTTAATGGTTATACTTCAATAACCTTCTTACACGGAGGTCAACTTTGATGGACTTTAACGCCTAAAATGTTCAAAATTTTGAAAAAATGAACTACTAGGCTTACAAAATGAAACTCGGCTAAAATGTATAAAATTCAAATTTACCCTGTGGCTGAGTTTCATTTTGTACACCTAATAAATAAAACTTGTAGGAAATTTAATTCTCTATAAATTTTCACTTAATTATTTTTTTCTAGAGTGCACCATTTTCGTTATAATAATTTTTCTTCCTCTATTTTCTCGATATAAATAATTTTCTACCTAAATGAAAATTGACCTTAAAAAAAAAAAAGTTTTTCTAAATAATCCTCAGTATGAAAGAAACACCATAAAAAGATAGCAAAATTCAATGAGAACTAAAAAACAGTTTGTAGATAAAGGATTTCTTTTATATTTTGAAATATTAGATTTTAAATGGCTTTATTTGAAAGGTGGAAAGGTATAAAATCCCGTGATAGATCCCTATTAAGGATAAAAGTCTCGATAAAAAGACGAATGTGCCCTTTCGCATTAATAAAGTTGGAAAAAAAACGTCTTTTTCTCATTTTTTATGCGTGTAAAACCTTCTTGTTTCAATAAAAATGTAAATCGTAACAAAGTAACCTTGGCGAAGAATCAGATCTTCAATTTATGTAAACATCAAATCGATAGAATACGTGGGTTTGAGGACTTAATTTTTAACTTCATTCAATTCAGCTATTCCATAACTTAAAAAGATTTTCCCCAAAATGGTACATGTGAGTTTACGATAACCAAGGGCAACGCGCATGCGCGAGCTTTCCAGTATTTTTAGTTCCCGCGTTTTTTCAAAAATTCATATTTGAGATTTGTCTAAATTCAAAATAGTTTGATAACAGGAGGCGATTAATTTTTTTCCTATCGCAAGGAGAGCTCTTTTGATTTTTTTTTTCTCTACAGACGAGCTCTCCTGCGAGAGGTAAAAAATTAACCACCTCGTGTTATCAAAGTATGAGGGATAAAAAAAAAGGTGTTTTTCTTGAACTTCCGACAAAAACTGTCGAAAACGCCTCAAAATCCAGTAAAAAGATGTTTCTTGACGAAAAAAAAAAAGGTGGATAACTCCGCGAAAACCTGATGAAATGGGTGTTTTTTGACCTTCCACAAAAATTATCAAAAACGCCTTAAAATCCTATAAAAAGGGTGTTTCTTGCCAAAAAAAAAAAAAAAAGGAATGACGCCGCGAAATCCAATAAAAAAGGTTTTTTTTTAGACTTCCGACAAAAAACTGTCAAAAACGCCTCAGAATCCAGTAAAAAGGGTGTTTCTTGCACAAAAATAAGGTAGATAACTCCGCGAAAACCTAAGAACGTGGGATGAACGACATCAGAAGTGGGATAACCGACATCAGAAGTGGGATAACCAATTTCAAAAGTGGGATGAACACAACAAAACATGACGGATTTTCAACATATTGAGGCCAAAGTTTCCAGCAATTTTGGCCAGGATTTCCAGCTTTTTTGCCCAGAGTTTTACTTTCTTTGAATTGCTATCATTTTTGGACTTTTTTAACGGATTTTCAACATTTTGAGGCCAAATTTCCAGCAATTTTGGCCAGTATTTCCACCATTTTTAGCTCGGGTTTCTACATTTCTGCTCTCTGACTAACGTTTCTGTTTTTCTAGGGATTCTAT
The DNA here is from genome assembly GCA_014119065.1 of Orius insidiosus. NCBI lineage: Eukaryota > Metazoa > Arthropoda > Insecta > Hemiptera > Anthocoridae > Orius > Orius insidiosus. Next base: position 47,148 of record JACGAQ010001040.1, read on the forward strand.
CATTTTTGGCAAAGTTTTTCACCACTTTTTAAGTGAAAATGCGATAGAAAAATTTTCCGAGAGAAATTTGAAAGAAGATAGCTCTTTTAATTTTATTTTTAAATTATTCACTAAGAATATAACTAGAAATACTTATACTGGGGGAAGGCATTTTAAGTGACATTCTCCCCGCTGTAAATAAACGATCTTTAATTGATTTCCATGCAAAAGAACCGGACGAATTAAATAAAAGGTCATTAGGAGGATGGAAACTCATGAAAAGTAGAACATTCTTTTATTTTTTTAAGCCCCATCCGCCTTTGAAAGTATTAATATTCATACGCGGACATTAGTCCTACCCGAAGAATTTACATTTTAATGTAATTTCGTGTTTTTTAGAGGGAAGATGTGGAAAAAAACATGTGGTCGATTTTTGAGAAAACGATTTCGGGAAATTTCACGGAAATCCAGCGGTTGTATTTCATATTGTAGGTGGGGAAAAAACGGGGGCCCTCTTTTAAGGGTTTATTTATTGTCTCTTTAACGGGTCCTTTCGGGTTCAACAACATTTGGGTTTCAGAGAAGTTTTTATTTTTTTTCGGGAGTTTGTGGTAAAACACGTCCCCTAGGTTGTAAATCGTCATAAGAAGTTTTTCAAGTGTAAAATAATTTTTGTACCTACCGAAGAAAATGGAATTACGATTTAGGGATGAGCAGGTCAGAAATTTCGTATGTTCTCAATTTTTCCAACGTTTTCTATTTAAAAATATCGTGTTTTTTTGTGTTCATCCCACTTTTGAAATTGGTTATCCCACTTCTGATGTCGGTTATCCCACTTCTGATGTCGGTTATCCCACTTCTGATGTCGGTTATCCCACTTCTGATGTCGGTTATCCCACTTCTGATGTCGTTCATCCCACAATCTTAGGTTTTCGCGGAGTTATCCACCTTATTTTTGTGCAAGAAACACCCTTTTTACTGGATTTTGAGGCGTTTTTGACAGTTTTTTGTCGGAAGTCTAAAACTCGGGGCAAAATAGCTGGAAATCATGGCCAAATTTGCTCGAATCCTTGGCCTCAAAATGTTGAAAATCCCTTAAAAAAGTCCAAAGATGGTAGGAATTCAAAGAAGGTAAAACTCTGGGCAAAAAAGTTGGAAATCCTGGCCAAAATCGCTGGAAAATGTTGTAAATCCGTTAAAAAAGTCCAAAAGTGATAGGAATCCAAATAAAGTAAAACTCTGGGCAGAAAAGCTGTAAATCCTGGCCAAAATTGCTGGAAACTTTGGCCTCAAAATGTTGAAAATCCGTTAAAAAAGTCCAAAAATGATAGGAATCCAAAGAAAGTAAACCTCTGGGTTTTTGGGAAGGGTCATCCAGACCTCGGAGGGTCAAATCCCCTCCTTTGTACTTCCCCCTCCCTCATACTTCTCCCTCCTTTTAACTTCCCCTCCCATATACTTCCCCCTCCTTTATTTCCCCCTCCGTTATACTTCCCCTCCTTTATACTTCCCCTCCTTTATTTTTTTTTTTCTCTAAAATAACGTTTTCGTTGGAAGCTCTTCAAACTAGTCCTTTATCTCGAATTCAACCGTATTTGCGCATTTAGATTCTAAAAAGTGATAAACTTTTTGCCAAAGTATTTAGGTTATACTCTTTTTCCACTGGATAAAATAAAAATTACTAGAATTTTTGTTAATTAAAATTTTTACATAGAAAAATTCCAGAGGGTTTATTTTCGAATATTTTATAATAAAACGAGTATTTTTTTAATTAAACTTTCAAGTTTGTTTATATGCGACATAAAGTAATGATTGCGATAAACTTCGATGTAGATATTCGGAGTATTTCAATACTGGAAGACTTCCTGTACTGAGAGAAAAGATAAACGGGAATGAAGAAGCAAGGAGAGAGGAAAAATGCTGAGACGCCGGCGAGGTTTCAGGTAGCCCGAGAAGGGAAAAAAAAGAAGAGAGACAGGAAGGGTCCTTCTCGTAGTGGGGATTCGTCTGATCTCTTTTTCTGGAGTAGGGGAGGGCATCGACGCTTCAGAAGCCTCAGTACCTGCTTTCAACCCGCCACGTCCGGAGTGCCTCGGGTCTCGAAAATTACGCGATGCTGTGCTGTGATTAAGGTGTTTCCCCAGTGTGTGAATGTGAAGTGTCTTCTTCAATTTTTTATATGAATCTATATTGGATATTTCTCACCGCATGGATACGTTCGGTACTTTCCGAAGACGGTGAGTTATCCCTTCAAATTTTCGAAAGCATTTATTTTGCCTCCAGATTAAAGAGGCTCAGACTTTTGCCCCTTCACTATTTAAAAACATTTTTATTTTTAAAATTAGAATGCACTCTGAGGCACAAATTTGCAACTTCTGTATCAAGTACTCTGAGACACAAATTTGCAACTTCTGTATCAATTTGATAATTTAGATCCTAAAGTTTAGTTTTTAGGAAATTTGAATTGCAAGTTTTAAAAAGTCGTAAATTAACATTCCTTTAAGCCCGTGACAAAATAAAACCGGCGTTTATAATCCGTAAAAGAAGAAAAAATCTTTCGTTACGGTTTTCGTTAGGTAGAAAAAAGGTGGTGTTTTTGTTTGTTCACTGCGGTTTACGAATCTTTGGGATCCCATGAGAAATTTCTACCTGGTGCGGTTTTTCATAGTTTCTTCAATTATTTTCTTCTTTTTTGTGACCAATTTTATGAAAGCTAATTGGTAGATCGAGGCCTTAATAGCCGAACGATCTCTTTCGCTATAATTTCAAAGTTGGATGACTTCCGAAACGGACCAGTGAACCGGACTCTAATGAAAACGGCGAAAATGTTGTTTATTAGGTGGATGACTTGGTAATTAAACCGGGATGAATAATTTAAAACGGAATTTTTGTCCATGCAATTTGTTTTTGTCCTAAAAATTTTTTTTCTTCCTTATTTTTACACCGGAAGATTGATCTTCCTGGGATAAAGTATGATTTTTTTTTGTCCAATAATTTACGGTCTATGTCTTCTTTTTATTGAGTTTTCAAATATAGAATCACATTTTTTAAAATTAAGCAACCTTCTACGTGGGCTTTTGGTCATCCTATTTAACTCATACTTACTGCAGAATTTTGGAATTTTTTTTTCTCCACAAAAATACTCAACTTTTTAACTTTCTTAAAGAAGTTATTGTGATACCCTCCACGTAGGGTCAAGTCGAATATTGGCCAAAATTGCTAAAAAACTTGGCCTCAAAATGTTGAAAATCCGTTAAAAAAGTCCAAAAATGATAGGAATCCTAAGAAAGTAAAACTCTGGGCAAAAAAGCTGGAAATCCTGGCCAAAATTGCTGGAAACTTTGGCCTCAAAATGTTGAAAATCCGTTAAAAAAGTCTAAAAGTGATAGGAATCCGAGAAAGTAAAACTCTGGGCAAAATAGCTGTAAATTCTGGCCAAAATTGCTGGAAACTTTGGCCTCAAAATGTTGAAAATCCGTTAAAAAAGTCAAAAGTGATAGGAATCCTAAGAAAGTAAAACTCTGGGCAAAAAAAGCTGTAAATCCTGGCCAAAATTGCTGCAAACTTTGGCCTCAAAATGTTGAAAATCCGTTAAAAAAGTCCAAAATGATAGAAATCCGAAGAATGTAAAACTCTGGGCAAAAAAAGCTGGAAATCCTGGCCAAAATTGCTGGAAACATTGGCCTCAAAATTGAAAATCCGTTAAAAAAGTCTAAAAGTGATAGGAATCCGAAGAAAGTAAAACTCTGGGCAAAAAAGCTGGAAATCCTGGCCAAAATTGCTGTAAACTTAGGCCTCAAAATGTTAAAATCCGTTAAAAAAGTCCAAAAATGACAGTTTTTATCCGATTTCACCAAATTTTCACACAAATTTCTTTAGCCGGTGAAGAAGAATGTAACGAGGGGATTTTTGAATTTCGAAAAATGGCGGAGATATGTCTGTTTGAAAATTTTAAAAAATTCGCTGCGGCCGAACCGTTTGTCCGATTTTCACCAAATTTTCACCAATTACTCCTTATATTTTTTAAGAATTTTGGTGTAAAAAAATTGCCACTTTTAATTATAATTTTTGGTAGTAGGTAGAAATTTCATACTTCTACCCATTACGAGAGGCACATTCGTAGGCCAAAGAGCCCATTGTTTCTACCTTGACACTTACAAAAATTTTCGATGTAAAAGAACTTAAAAATTTAAAAAAAAAAAAAAAACAAGAAAACTTAGAAAATTTTTCGAAAAAAAAAAACTTCCCCTCCGTTATACTTCCTCCTCTGTTATACTTCCCCCTCCGTTATACATCCCCTCCCATATACTTCCTTCTCCGTTGTACTTCCCCTCCCATATACTTCCCCCTCCTATGTTGTTACTTCTCTTTAAGGAAGTTTTCGTTGGAAGCTCTTCAAACCAGTACTTTCCCATCACGGAAATTAATTTTGTGTCTACGCATTTTTTGGTGACTTTTTTGTCCTGAAAAATGTTTTCCCCCCTCATTTTCACCCCAGGAGATAAGAGGGATCATCCTGGAATAAAATATGATTTTTTGACCAATAATTTACGCTCTCTGAGATAAGCCTACTCTTCCTTTTTATTGAATTTTATAATATAAAAGCCACTTTTTTCATCATTTAATCTTAGGTGAGCTTGTCATCCTCCAGGATTATGGACTTTTTTTTTGGCAGGAAAAGTCCAAAATTTCAACTTTTTTTCGTTAAAAACTTAATCAATGTGTTGACCTGAATTTGTCAATAAAACACTTTCCCTTCAGGGAAAAATGGTTAAAACGAGGGATTTTAACATTTTTCTGTTTATAAAAGGTTGGATTAATAAAGCTTTTTTTTATCTCGACTTCCTCTTTTAATTAACGTTAAAAGTTGGCTAATCCTTCTGCGCATGCTCCTTTTGGAATAAAAATTGTAAATAAATAAAAATTGTAGGAAATTTAATTTTCTATAAATTTGTACTTAATTAGTTTTTCTGGGATGCACCATTTTCGGAAAATAATTTAAAAAAAAACTTTATCTTGAAAACAGTGCGTCCTAGAGAAAAAATGAATAGAATAAAAATTAAAGAAAATTGAATTTCCAACAGATTTTATTTAGTGCATTTTTTCAATATCTGTAACGGTTTACGATTTAAAAGCCTTTAAAAATCAACCTTCTTAAAGGTTATACTTCAATAACCTTCTTACACGGAGAAGGTCAACTTTTGATGGACTTACCGCCTAAAATGTTCAAAATTTTGAAAAAATGAACAAAATAAAACTTGTAGGAAATTTAATTCTCTATAAATTTGTACTTAATTATTTTTTTCTAGGATGCACCATTTTCGGAAAATAATTTTTTTTAAATACATTTATCTTGAAAACAGTGCGTCCTAGAGAAAAAATGAATAGAATAAAATTAAAGAGAATTCAATTTCCAACAGATTTTATTTAGTGCATTTTTTCAATATCTGTAACGGTTTACGATTTACAAGCCTTTAAAAATTAACCTTCTTTATGGTTATACTTCAATAACCTTCTTACACGGAGAAGGTCAACTTTTGATGGACTTTAACACCTAAAATGTTCAAAATTTTGAAAAAATGAACTACTAATATAACTTTTGGCTAAGATGGGCAGACTTCTTTCCGTCCCCTAATTTCGTTTCTAATTTATTCATGTGATATAATTGGATCTTTTATGGGTATTCTCAATAGGTTTGGGGAATGGTGGGACAATGGTGGAAGGAATCGTTCCCTCCGGGTCATTGTCGCCGAAAAAACGTGTCAGCCTCAAAACTAAATAGGATTTTCCTGTTCCGCGCTGTCGATCAAGAGAAAGAAAACGTTGAGGGAGAGAGAGGAAACGGGTGATTTTTCACGCCGAAAAACCCCCCTGACCGGTTTTTCTAAAAAGAAGAGTGAACCGGGATTTGAGACCTTCAACGGCCGTATTTATGCCCCGCGTACCTGGAAGGGTACAAAAGGGAGAAAGCTATAAATCAGTTGAGGACAATTCAGGAGAGCTCGGCCACGACAAATGGCCTCCCGGGACCCTAAGGTAACCGAACAAAAATCTAAATTCCATCTAAAGACGTGATGTTGAATATATTTCTTCACTCACTAATGAGACACTAAACCTCTAACTACCTCCCCAAAAAAAAACTGGGTCTCCCAATTCAACCGATCAACAGCAAATCTTTTATTTTCAACATTAAATAGTTTCCAATTTTATAGGTTACTAAACCTCTACCTCTAAACACTGTCGAAATCGCCTTAAATCTAGTAAAAATGGTGTTTCTTGGAGGAAAAAAGGTGGATAACTCCGCGAAAACCTGATGAAATGGGTGTTTTTTTGACATTCCTCAAAAAACTGTGGAAAACGCCTTAAATGTGGTAAAAATGGTGTTTCTTGGATGAAAAAAAAGTGGATAACTCCCCGAAAACCTGATGAAATGGGTATTTTTTTGACTTTCCACAATAAACTGTCCAAAACGCCTTAAATCCAGTAAATATGGTGTTTTTGGTGGGAAAAAAGGTGGATAACTCCGCGAAAACCTGATGAAATGGGTGTTTTTTGACATTCCACAAAAAACTTCGAAACGCCTTAATTTCAGTAAAAATGGTGTTTCATGGAGGAAAAAAAGTTGAATAACTCCGCGAAAACCTGATGAAATGGGTGTTTTTTTGACATTCCACAAAAAGGTGTCGAAAACTCCTTAAATCTGGTAAAAATGGTGTTTCTTGGAGGAAAAAAAAGGTGGATAACTCCGCAAAACCTTATGAAGTGGGTGTTTTTTTGACCTTCCACAAAAAAATGTCAAAACGCCTTAAATCCACTAAAAAGGGTGTTTCTTGGAGGAAAAAAAGTTGGATAATTCTGCGAAAACCTGAAATGGGTGTTTTTTTGACCTTCCAAAAAAAACTGTCAAAAACGCCTTAAATCAGTAAAAATGGTGTTTCTTGTAGGAAAAAACGTTGAATAACTCCGCAAAAACCTGATTAAATGGGTTTTTTTGACCTTCCACAAAAACTGTCGAAAACGCCTTAAATCCAGTACAAATGGTGTTTCTTGGTGGAAAAAAAGGTCGATAACTCTGCAAAAACCTGAAGAAATGGGTGTTTTTTTGACATTCCACAAAAACTGTCAATAACGCCTTAAATCCAGTAAAATGGTGTTTCTTGTAGGAAAAAAGTTGGACAACTCAGCAAAAACCTGATGAAATGGGTGTTTTTTTTTACATTCCACAAAAAACTGTCGTAAACGCCTTAAATGCAGTGAAAATGGTGTTTCTTGGAGGCTAACGCCGCAAAATGCTTTAAAAAAGGGTTTTTCTTGCACCTTGACAAAAAACTGTCGAAAGCGCCTCAAAATCAAAAAACTGGGTCTCCCAATTCAACATCTTTTACTTTAAACATTTTGGAACAAATTTCAAACAAATATTTTCCAATTTTATAGGTTACTAACCCTCTAATTACCTCCCAAAAAAACAGGGTCTCCCAATTCAACCAATCAACAGCAAATCTTTTATTTTAAACATTTTTGGAACAAATTTCAAACAAATATTGTCCAATTTTTATAGGTTATGCTGGAGGGAATATAACCAGCCGACATTTAAGAGATGTTGGATCAAAACCGAAACAAGGCAAGTTTTTTCACGACTTTTCTGTGTCAATGCATGCTTTTTGCCCATTTAAATATCACGTCTTTTGGAAAATGTCAAATTTAAAATAGGCCTTTGCACGATTGCATGGATTTCTCTGCATGTGGGAGTTTCTGAAAGCCTCTTTAAAGATTATAATGGTTAATTAAGAAATTCATGAAGCGTCACCTTCCCCTATGGCGCTCATGTGTGACTTTACCGGGAAATAATTAAATTTCAACAATCAACGGCTCATTTAATATAAACCATATGCCGGCCGTTAATTTGTCCTTTTTACCTTTTTCACGGTTTTTGGCTTTTTTTTTTCTTATTTCTCTTTGGGAATTTGAAAAGTGGGCGTTAATAATTTATTTTTATGAGGGAATTCGAAATATCGGTATTATTTTCCTTTAGTTATTTATAGATCCGTTGTGTTGTCACTCAAGTTCTTGTGCCATTGAACTCATAACTGGACTCGATCACGTCCGCGACTAGTTTTGTAGAATTTTTTTTTTCCTTTTTTTCCCGAGGCGTCTTCATCCTTGAACTTGTCAATTGGCCGTTAACCGAAAATATCCAAAATTCAAAAGATTTTTTTTCGTTTAAAAAAAGGAAGAAGAAGGGGTCCATTTGAGGGAAAATAATAGTTTTGTTCGAGCTGCAGTTTGAAACTCTGGAGCATGCGCAGAAGGATTTGGACATCAAATTTGACGGACAAATCGTTCTGCGCATGCTCTAGGAGTTCCAAACCAGTTTCGAACTGTGGCTGAAACAAAGCTCCCCCCCCCCAGGCTCTTCATCCTTGAACTTGTCAAATGGCCGTTAACCAAAAATATACAAAAATTCAAAAGATTTTTTTTTTCTTTAAAAAATATAAGGACGAAGAAGAAGGCCATTTGGGGGAAAATAATAGCTTTGTTCGAACTTCAGTTTGAAACTCCTGGAGCATGCGCAGAAGACTTTGGACGTCAAAATTGTCGTCAGATGACTTCTGATTTGACCTACAAACGATTCTAAGACGTCAATTTTGTCCAAATCCTCCTGCGCATGCCCGAAGAGTTTCAAACCAGTTTCAAAGCGCGGTTGGAACATAGCTAATGACGTCATAAACCTCTCGGCCCAGAAAATATGTAGTTTCACGTTGGGCTCCAAAACTCCCCTTTTACCGAATTCACCTTTTTTTTTAGCCATAAAACTTAATGACCGAATTCCGGAAAAAAAAACTTTGTTCCAGCCACAGACAGTATGAAACTCGCTTGGAACTCCTGGAGCATGCGCAGAACGATTTGTCCGTCAAATCTGTCGTCAGATGACTTCAGATCATCGAACAAACGATTCAAAAGGACGTCAATTTTGACGTCCAAATCCTTCTGCGCACGCTCCAGGAGTTTCAAACCAGTTTTAAACTGCGTTTAAACTCCGGTTGGAACTAAGATAATGACGTCATAAACCTCTCTGGCCCAGAAAATTAATGGTTTTTTTTACCAAGAGGATGTTTTCTTAAGGGTCCCTCGCAGTTAAAGCCTTAAGGCTTTATTGTGCCGCTAGTTCCACGTTATGCCGTAGGTTAATGACGTCAGAGCGCTGTCTGATTATGGGTTTTTTCTCCCTACTTCAAGACACCCGATTTTAGGGCTCCAAAAATTCCCTTTTTACCGAATTCGCCTTTCCTTTTAGTCATAAATATGATGACCAAAATTCGGCAAAAAAAAAATAAATAAATAATAATTATAAAAATTAAAAAAAAAAAATAAAATGAAAAAAAAAAAAAAATAAATAAATAAAAAAAAATGCTTTGTTTTAGCCACAGACGGTATGAAACTCGTTTGGAACTCCTGGAGCAAGCGCAGAACGATTTGTCCGTCAAATTTGAAGTCGTCTGACGGCAAATTTGACGTCCAATCCGTCTGCGCATGCTCAGGAGTTTCAAACTGCGGTTGGAACATAACTAATTTATACAAACCTTCACAAACATGTCTTTCATATTATAAAAATCCAACATATTCTAAGATATTTCCCCTCCTTTTGCGCCTACGATGTACTCCGTCGGACTAACGGATTAGACCCCCCATTTTTTTCACTTTTCTCGCCGATTGAACGCGCTAATTGAGGCATCAAGTAATGAACCCTAGAGCATAAAATGGTGCAATTATCACTTTTCTATTTTTTTTTTCCTCTCAAGAAAAAAATTGTTTCTTTTAAAAGAAAAAAAATGTTTTTCCCACCGCGTTTTACGATTCCGGTGAAAGGAAGACATTTTTTTATCGTTCCAACGGATTTCTACATTATCGACTGCTCTGATGAGGTCATTAGATTGAGACATATAACTTAAAAAAAAAAAGTTTGATAAAAAAAATCCGTAGAACTTAGGAAATGAGATCAGATAAGCTGCTTGAATTTTAACCTTGTCAATCTCCTCATCAAAATATTTCTTCCAGAGGAACCTTTGGAACGTTTATCGCTTTTTTATTTCTTGCGCTATAATTAAAAAGATATTTTTTCTATTAGGTGTACAACATTTTTCTAGGATGCACCATTTTCGGAAAATAATTTTTTTTTAAATAAATTTATCTTGAAAACAGTGCGTCCTAGAGAAAAAATGAATAGAATAAAAATTAAAGAAAATTAAATTTCCATCAGATTTTATTTAGTGCATTTTTTCAATATCTGTAACGGTTTACGATTTACAAGCCTTTAAAAATTAATCTTCTTAATGGTTATACTTCAATACCTTCTTACACGGAGAAGGTCAACTTTTGATGGAGAAATGGCGATTTTTTGATTGTTGATAGCTCTCCAACGATTTCTTTTCCATTTTTGACAAAAGGGTTGAAAAGCGGAAGGACCTTTGACATAAAAATTGGATAAACGGGAGGGGACCGGCCATTATTGTCCGTTTCTTCTTTTAAAAAAAATTTCCCCAGCCAACTTGTCAAGATCTCAAGTGGCCATTGTATCCCGAGCAAAAGCATTTGAATGTTCATTGGCTCAAACTAAATGACTCGCCTTTCAGCGTCTCCCACGGTCGAAAAAAAAAAAATGAAGTTTATATAAAATGATGGAAAAAAAGGTTGACGTCTAATCTACACAGGTGTAGGTTCTGACAAGATCAATACGCGAGCCCCCTCCACGAGAACTTCCGAATTCCCAAATGTCTAATCTCCCCATTTATATAAGCTTTGTTCCAAATGCAGTTTGAAACTCCTGGAGCATGCGCAGAACGTCAAAATTGACGTTCTACGCAAACAAAGCTGTAATCTATCATCTTTTATTAGGTGTACAAAATAAAACTCAGCCACAGAGTAAATTTGAATTTGTAGATTTTAGCCGAGTATCATTTTTTACACCTAGTAGTTCATTTTTTCAAAATTTTGAACATTAGGCGTTAAAGTCCATCAAAAGTTGACCTTCTCCGTGTAAGAAGGTTATTGAAGTATAACCATTAAGAAGGTTAATTTTTAAACGCTCGTAAACCGTTACAGATATTGAAAAAATGCACTAAATAAAATCTGTTGGAAATTTAAATTTCTTTTATTTTTATTCTATTCATTTTTTCTCTAGGACGCACTGTTTTCAAGATAAATTTATTTAAAAAAATTATTATCCGAAAATGGTGCATCTCAGAAAAAAATAATTAAGTGCAAATTTATAGAGAATTAAATTTCCTACATGTTTTATTTAGCTCGATTTGTTAAAATATTGAACATTTTAGGCGTATAAGTCCATCAAAAGTTGACCTTCTCCGTGTAAGAAGGTTATTGAAGTATAACCTATTAAGAAGGTTAATTTTTAATGGCTTGTAAATCGTAAACCGTTACAGATATTGAAAAAATGCTCTAAATAAAATCTGTTGGAAATTTAATTCTCTTTAATTTTTTTCTATTCATTGTTTCTCTAGGACGCACTGTTTTCAAGATAAATTTATTTAAAAAAATTATTATACGAAAATGGTGCATCCTTGAAAAAAATAATTAAGTACAAATTTATAGTGAATTAAATTCCCTACAATTTTTATTTATTAGGTGTACAAAATGATACTCAGCCGCAGGGTAAATTTGAATTTTGTAGATTTTAGCCGAGTTTCATTTTGTACAACCACGAACGTAGCCTACTCAGAAAAGATATCAACTGTGCCCGGTTGACAAAAAAAAATAAATCGAATCTTTCGGCCTGATCAAAGCCTGATAAAAAATGCATTCAGTTGCACTCGATAAGATAAAAAAAGACCCAACATCCTGAGTAATTAATTTAACATGTTTTTATCTCGAGGAATAATTTAAAATATTTAATTTAAACGTTTTATAAAATTGTTTAAAAATAATTTGTGTACTTAAAAACCAAGAAGTAATTGGGAAGAGTTTATAAATTCAAATAGAAGAGTTTTATGATGATCGTTAAGCCTAATTTTTTTAATTATCCGCGTCCCTTCCGTTATCCTTTCGAATTATACTTTTTTTCTTCTTTTTCGTCTTCTGTTCAAAAAAGGCCATTAAAGTTAGAGCAAACTGGGTCCAATGACTCTTTAATAGGGCCCGGGACTGTTTAAACATGGCGTGACCCACAACTTCACAATTACAGAGGAGAAAGGGTTTCTTCTTTTTTTTTTTTTTTGTTTAAGGGATTTTTTTTCGGTGTCCTTTTCTCACAGGTTCATTATCGTGACAAAGAGTTAAGAAATATGACAAAAAACAATGAGCGAAGATTCTGAATTGTATGGGTGAAAAAATCGGATATCTTTTTAAAAAGGGTGTTTATACATTTAAACACCATAATATCGGATTAAAAGGATGAGAACACCATAAAACAGGGTGTTTTTAGCCGATAACTAGGTTAGACGGGTGTTTATGACCGATAAAAGAAGAAAACTCTTATAAATCCGGTCAAAATGGCGTTTCTTGGCTAAAAAATGTAAGTCTAAACACCCTAATATCCGATTAAATGGATGGGAACACCAGAAAACCGGTGTTTTTGGCCGATAACTTGGTTAGACGGGTGTTTATGACCGATAAAGGAAGAAAACTCTAATAAATCCGGTCAAAATGGCGTTTCTTGGCTAAAAAATGAAGGTCTAAACACCCTAATATCGGATTAAAAGGATGTTTCTCGCTCGCAAAATCATCGGAACACCAGAAAACCGGTGTTTTTGGCCGATAACTAGGTTAGACGGGTGTTTAAAGGGAAAAACTCCTATAAATCAGATTAAAATGGCGTTTCTTGGCTAAACAATGAAGGTCTAAAAACCCTAATATCGGATTAAAAGGATGTTTCTCGCCCAAAAAATTATCGGAACACCAGAAAACCGGTGTTTTTGGCCGATAACTAGGTTAGACGGGTGTTTAAAGGGAAAAACTCCTATAAATCAGATTAAAATGGCGTTTCTTGGCTAAACAATGAAGGTCTAAAAACCCTAATATCGGATTAAAAGGATGTTTCTCGCCCAAAAAATTATCGGAACACCAGAAAACCGGTGTTTTTTTGCCGATAACTAGGTTAGACGGGTGCTTATGACCGATAAAGGAAGAAAACTCTCATAAATCCGGTCAAAATGGCGTTTGTTGGCTAATCAATGAAGGTCTAAACACCCTAATATCCAATTAAAAGGATGTTTCTCACGCAAAAAAATCATGACAACACCATAAAACCGGTGTTTTTTAGCCGATAACTAGGTTTGACGGGTGTTTATGACCGATAAAGGGAGAAAACTCTTAAAATTCCGGTGAAAATTGCGTTTTTTTGGCTAAGAAATGAAAGTCTAATAACCCTAATGTTGGATTAAAAGGATGTTTCTCGCCAAAAAAATCATCCGAACACCAGAAAACCGGTGTTTTGGCCGATAACTAGGTTAGACGGGTGTTTATGACCGATAAAGGGAGAAAACTCTTATGAATCCGGTCAAAATGGCGTTTCTTGGCTTAACAATGAAGGTCTAAACACCCTAATGTTGGATTAAAAGGATGTTTCTCGCCAAAAAATTATCGGAACACCAGAAAACCGGTGTTTTTGGCCGATAACTAGGTTAGACGGGTGTTTATGACCGATAAGGGGAAAAAACTCTTAGAAATCCGGTCAAAATGGCGTTTCTTGGCTAAACAATGAAGGTCTAAACACCTTAATGTTGGATTAAAAGAATGTTTCTCGCCCGCAAAATCATCGGAACACCAGAAAACCGGTGTTTTTTAGCAGATAACTAGGTTGGACGGGTGCTTATGACCGATAAAGGAAGAAAACTCTTATAAATCTGGTCAAAATGGCGTTTCTTGGCTCTAAAATGATGGTAGAACGCCGTCTAAGACAAAAAATGTGAAAAATGCCTTTAAAATAGGCAATTTTTGGTCAAAATGCCTCAAATCAGTTGTTTTAAAGACAAAACTGTGAGAAATGCCTTAAAAGGCAATTTTTGGTAAAAAAAAGTTTCTCAAGTCAGTTGTTTCTAAGACAAAAACTGTGAATAATGCCTTGAAAAACGCAATTTGGCTCAAAATGCCTTAAATTCGTAGTTTCTTAGTCAAAAACTGTAAAAAATGCCTTAAAAAGGCAATTTTTGGTCAGAAATGCTGTAAATCAGTTGTTTCTAAGACAAAACTATGAAAAATGCCTTTAAAAAAGGCAATTTGCCTCAAGAATGCCTTAAATCCGTAGTTTCTTAGTCAAAACTGTAAAAAAATGCCTTAAAAATCGCTCACCGATATATATCGCCCTTCCCTAGTCTTGAGGAGACGTTAAGATCCCAGCGACTGGGAGAAGAGCGATGTTTGTTTTAAGGCGCATTAACGAGAGTATTGTTTATTTGGATACAGGGAGAAAAAAAAATTTTAAAGACTTTAATATGTTGTGCGTCCCGTGGAGCCATTCTTCGAATAAACAATCACAATTATGACTAAGCTCCTCGAGGATAATAGCCGTCATAAAAGACGATGGTCTAAATAAGAGAGCGCCCTCGATTACACAACCTTCGAGGATATCGAATGAACCCTGATGTTTTATCCGGTTTTAAACCATCAAAAAACTTCAAACAAAAATATTTTCTGTAAAACGTGACCGGTGGTTTATGACAGCGAGGGACGAAAAAATAAATTAAAGCCTGCATGTGTCCCGGAGGGGATTTTCAGTGGCCCCTGCTTTTTTTGATGACAACAGTTGGCGCCGGTAATTGGAACGCATATAGGGAGGGAAATTAAACAATTCCGACCTAATCTCTATATGGCAGAAAAGAGTTTATTACGTTTGATGCGTCGAAAACAAGGAATTATTTATGTAAACGTACCCAATTTTCAGAGGGGGAGAACGAGAGTTACAGCGATAGTCGAAGTTTTCAAAACTTGCCTTATTAAACTTAGTACGCTAAACTTTAAGTGGCCCCTAATGAGTTGGAAATCTGAATTTTTATGAAATTCAACACCTTCATAACCTCCGCATAAACTTCAGGCGGAAAACGGAAGGCAGAAAATGAATACCTACCTATTTCCTTATGAATTCGTGCACTGTATTCATATAAGCGCTAGGGAGGTAGGAAGTAGGAGGTTTCACTAAGCAGGTTATGTTTGGCAAGGTTTCCTAGAGGTGCACAGAACGCACGGAGCGCTAGGTAGGAAGTAGGAGGTTACACTAAGCAGGTTATGTTTGGAAAGGTTTCCTAGAGGTGCACAGAACGAATGGAGCGATAGGGGGTAGGAAGTAGGAGGATACACTAAGCAGGTTATGTTTGGCAAGGTTTTCTAGATAATAAAAGGTTCCTTATACGGAAGTTTTATTATTAATATAGTAGCAAAACCGCGATGTGGTTTCCTCGGTGAACATGACCGTGGAGACTGGTTTCATCTTGACGAGTGAGACGTCTCGTTAGAAGAAGTTCACATCCATCACACTCCCCTATCTCACCATCTCGGATGACAATTAATTAGAAAAAAGGGCACCCCCCCCCCTCTTCCCGGGCCTTTCGGTGTGTTTTTTCTCTTCCAGACGTTCTCGAATCTCCCTCATCAAATCGACCAAACGTCATAGCGCATCTCGGTCAATGATTAATTGCATTCTTCCGTTCTACGCCCCTTGTCTTTTAATTTAATTAATGTGGACAGGTTGGAAAAAAATGTTTTTTCAAGAGGAAAACGTACTATAATGAGTACCTTACGAAGACACGCAAAGGGTCAAGCTAATAACCCATCTAAATAACAATTCAGAATCCTTTTTGGAAAAATATATTATTAGTTTCGCAGCAGCGCAAATGACTTCTTCACTTTTAGGCTTATCCCAACAGAAAATTCTGCAAAAGCTTATAAGTTAACGTGTGGCTACCCGTCGACGTGTAGCGACAAGGTTGCAAATCCGAAGGTTATAAGCACACTGCAATGAACGCTTGGAGCGCTAGTGAGGAAGGAAGTTGGAGGTTCCACTAAGCAGGTTATGTTTGGCAAGGTTTCCTAGAGGTGCAGAAAATATCAGCCCTTATACCGAAATAAAAATCAAATAAACGCGATATTTCAAAGCTAAACGGAAGATAAATGTGACACGTTTAGACACGGTTCGTTTTCATAAAATGAACGCGGGATTTCTCGAGTTCGTGGAACTTTTGTACCATTCTTAAAGCGCTAACGAGTTAACCCACAGTTTTTCTCTCTCTTTTTAGGCTGGAGAATAAAAAAAAAATCAACCGCGAGAATATATCACGGCCGTCTTTCGGTATTTCAATGTAATCTCATTTGCATTAAAGGCCGTGTCGTGATATATAGGTTTGTTCTTTTTCTTTTTTTTTTTTTACAGTAAACATAGGTCCTAAAATCTGTTGTTTGATTTTGTAAGCCTGTTTTATTTTAGATGAAATTATCAGCTATGAAAAGTGTGGGGTCAATCTTGAAAGAATGTTACCGCGAAGAAACCAGAAGGTCAAAGATAACGGTTACTTTCCTTACAACACAATAAGTTCCTATAAGTGAAAGGCATCAATATATAAAGCCGGAAACGAAAAGTAGGGTTAAGGAAGGGCTGTAAAGATACGAGAAAGACTTTTTCTTAAGTTTTTAGACCAAGAAACACCTTTTTGAAAAGGTCGGGCGTCTACCTAACTTTTTTGGGCGAAGAAACATCCATTTTACCGCATTTTAAGGCGTTTTTCTCAATTTATTGGGCACAAAACACCCTTTTAAGGCATTTTTCACAGTTTTTGTCTTAGGAACAACTGATTTAAGGCATTTCTGACCATAAATTGCCTTTTTTAAGGCATTTTTCACAGTTTTTGTCTCAAAAACAACTGATTTAAGGATTTTCCGACCAAAAATTCCCTTTTTTAAGGCATTTTTCACAGTTTTTGTCTTAGAAACAACTGATTTAAGGCATTTCTGACCAAAATTGCCTTTTTTTAAGGCATTTTTTACAGTTTTTGACTAAGAAACTACGGATTTAAGGAATTTTTGAGCCAAATTCCCTTTTTTAAGGCATTTTTCACAGTTTTTGTCTTTGAAACAACTGATTTAAGGCATTTCTGACCAAAAATTCCCTTTTTTAAGGCATTTTTCACAGTTTTTTGACTAAGAAACTACGGATTTAAGGCATTTTTGACCAAAAATTGCCTTTTTTTAAGGCATTTTTCGCAGTTTTTGTATAAGAAATAACCGTTTAACTGCATTTTCTGGTTTCTTTTTACAAGGCCCGCTTAAACATGAAAATGCCATTGCCCACCCGAAAACATAATAGCAGAAAGACCCTCCTCCTAATAGCTCCAACCGCAGTTTGAAACTTCTGGAGCATGCACAGAAGGATTTGCACGTCTAATTTGACGTCAGATGTCTTCAGGCGGATTTAAACGTCGTAAATCTGACGTACTAATTCTTCTGCGCATGCTCCATTTTCACAAAGTTTAAAAAATCCTGAAATCTCAATAAGTCAATAGTGAATTGACCCAACACCAGCTGTCTTAATTAACTCATGATCTAATTATTTCGTTTAATGTCTCTTCAGCCTTTTGAAATTAATTCCATTCAGTATTAAAATGTCGTGACAGGTCCACTCTATCGTGAATATTGTGCTTTTGTCTAATTGGCCACGTCATTATCATCCATCGCTTTATTCTCCCTTTTTGATATAACTTCTGCCCTGTCACGATGATGGCTTTTAAAGGCTTTCAATAATGAAAAATCTACAGGTTCATGTAATTTTTAATGTTTTTTTCTAGGTCTATTTCGTTTTTTTTTAGTCGGGAGTCATTTCACGGGTGGATGGAGTTAGGCACGCAAACGGACTTCTCTGATTTATCCTTCTGCTTTAAAAACGCCGTCTGATTAACTCCCTAACACAACTTTATTTCACTTTTCCGGATTAGTCCCGCACCTCCTTCCCTCTAGGGGGAAGAAGAAAATTATTCTGTTTTAAACTCCTCGGCCCCTAAAAAATAAGCTATTACGGAATTGGATTTTTTTTTCCTCTCTCTCCCGGAACTAAGGGTCCTTTTACATAAATAAAAAAATGATCTCATTTTTTTAAGTATTGATCGCCTATGAAATTTTCCTCAACTTTTTTTTCTCGGAATATTCCTCTTTATCAGGCTTTTAAAATGCCTAAATACTGACTACAGAATATTAGAAAAGTACTTTATGAAGGGCTTCCAACGAAAACTTCCTTAAAGAGAAGTAAAAAATATAGGAGGGGGAAGTATAACGGAGGGGACGTACAGCGGAGGGGAAGTATAAGGGAGGGGAAGTATAAAAGGGGGGGGGGGTTCGAAAAATTGTCCAAGTTTTCTTTTTTTTTTTTCGAAAAATTTTCCAAGTTTGTTTTTTCGAAAATTTTCCAAGTTTGTTTTATCGAAAAATTTTCCAAGTTTTTTTTTTTTCGAAAAATTTTCTAATTTTGTTTTTTGTTTTTTTCGAAGAATTTTCCGAGTTTTTTTGTCAAAAAATTTTCAAAGTTTTTTTTTTTTTTTTTAATTTTCCGAGTTTTATATATATTTTTTTTTGTTAATTTTCGGGTTTTCCTTTTTAAATTTGCGCTTTTCTTTCTGAAAAATTTCTAAGTTCTTTTTTTTTTTCGAAAATTTTTTTAAGTGTCAAGGTAGAAATAATGGGGTCTTTGGCCTAGGGATGTGCCTCTCGTAATGGGTAGAAGTATGAAATTTCTCCCTTCTAAAAAAAAAATAATAATAATTTAAAAAAGTGGCAATTTTTTTACACCAAAAATTCTTAAAAAATATAATTGGTGAAAATTTGGTGAAAATCGGACCAACGGTTCGGCCGCAGCGAATTTTTTTAAATTTCAAACAGCCATATCTCCGCCATTTTTTTGAAATTCAAAAATCGCCCTAGTTGGTTTATTCTTCACCGGCTAAAGCAATTTGTGTGAAAATTTGGTGAAAATCGTGCGAAAATTTGGTGAAAATCGGATGAAAACTGTGGCCGTAAAGTGTTCCGGAAAAAAATGCTACGGACGGCCGGCCGGCACCACAGACAAAGTTGAGATCGGTATTGATCCATATTCAAATCTCCCCTACGGGGTCTGCAAACCCCTTCCCCAAAAACCCTACTTGAAGGGTATTACAATAACTTCTTTAAGGAAGTTAAAAATTGTGATTGGGTTTTAAATAGTTTTTTATTGAAAAGGGCTTATGCTAAAGAGAACTCTGATGACGTCATATACGATGGAAGGTAGCGCCTTAATTCAAATTGCACATCACTAAAGAACATAATCGATCTTTCTTTATATAAATTCAAAAAACTAGTCCATTGATTTATTTATTTATGTAGATTTTTGTTGAATTCTTTAGGCTTGCTGGAGGTCTAGAATGTTCACCAATCTGAGAACAAAAGGTTGCTAATATCCGGTGTAACCTAAATTTAAAAAATCCATTTCGGGATTGCCGTTTGTGCATTTTGATTGTCCATTGAAGGAAGAGGTAACAAATGGTGCGCTTCATTATGAGAATTTCGGGACAAAGGCTAATTTCGTTTTATTAGCCGAAGAGCCATTCATACGTATGTAATTGTAGAATCCAGGTGGGGGGTGGAGAATGGAAGCGGGCATTTACTTGTCATGAGTAGCCTCCCCCTCTTTCATCTCCTTTGCCAATACGCGACCAGGATATGTCACCATTATGTGATTAAGGGAGGGAGGCTAAATAGGCTGGAAACGGGGAGTATTGTCTGAAACAGCAAGGGAGAAAGAGAGAGGTTGACAATGTACCGGGTACCCCTTTATGATTGCCATCTCCCTTTTAAAAGGAGTTCCCAGTCCTAGGGTATCTGCTAATTACAATGAGAGGCCTAATTCTAAAAGCAAAGGGAAAAGAAGGTAAAGAGTTCCTCAAGCATTACGCTAATTATTAGGTCTACAAATGAAACTCAGCCACAGGGTAAATATGAATTTTGTAGATTTTAGCCGAGTTTCATTTTTACACAAAATTTTAAACATTTTAGGCGTTAAAGTCCATCAAAAGTTGACCTTCTCCGTGTAAGAAGGTTATTGAAGTATAACCATTAAGAAGGTTAATTTTTAAAGGCTTGTAAATCGTTACAGATATTGAAAAAATGCACTAAATAAAATCTGTTGGAAATTTAATTGTCTTTAATTTTTATTCTATTCATTTTTTCTCTTGGACGCACTGTTTTCAAGATACATTTATTTAAAAAAAATTATTTTCCGAAAATGGTGCATCCTAGAAAAAATAATTAAGTGCAAATTTATAAAGAATTAAATTTCCTACAATTTTTATTTATTAGGTGTACAAAATGAAACTCAGCCACAGGTAAATTTTTAATTTTGTAGATTTTAGCCGAGTTTCATTATGTACACCTAATTACATCCTAGTAAGCAGAAAGTCTTTCCATTGATTGCATTTGAGGGTAAAAGGAAATTCGATTTTGCTCCATTAATTTTTGATGGCCAATATGAGGAGGAAGTTTTCGGACACGGACAAGCACTTTTAGTTGAACATCCGTTCGTTCCAGGTGAGCGACCGCCTGGGTCCGATCGCACTTAGAACGCTCTAAACGCCACCCCCACTTTAGGCTTGAGGCCAAAAAAGATAACGCCCCGTTTGGAGCTTTACCAACAACAATATTCCTCGAGTGTCCATTGTCCGTTTGTCAATCCCATTTTTCAAGGACCTTTTCTCTCTTTTTACCGAAGTTTCTCAAGTCCATTAGCCGGATATGTAACCCAAGTTATTATCAACAATGCCTAATGTCGTGGAGATAAGACGTTAATGACGTCACAGAGGCACAACTTTGTTGCCTTGTCCTCCGGGCACAAGTTTCCTTAACCCCAAAAGTTCACCAAACGTCAACAGAATTTCACCAAATATAGCAACATTGTTGAATATTTTAGACGACTATGGTTATCGTCATCATCGATTTACCTTCCATTACACCCGTCTTTATCCAATATTTATCTTCCCTTCTTTCATTTATATGTCACTTAATGACAAGTTGTAGCATGCAAAGAGCATTGAAAAAAGGGCGTAATGATATGTCCGAATGTGGCAATTAGGTTTCAATCGATCTTAAGGTGTTCTTAATGTTGCACTGATGGCTTAGGGAGCTTGTCAAGTCGAATTCTTAAGGTTAACGTTTTTTAGCCTACTTTCAGATTTTATTAGGTGTACAAAAAACTCTAAATAATTTTTTTTTTAATAATTTATCTTGAAAACAGTGCGTCCTACAGAAAAAATGAATAGAATAAAAATTAAAGAGAATTAATTTCCAACACATTTTATTTGTGCATTTTTTCAATATCTGTAACGGTTTACGATTTACAAGCCTTTAAAAATTAACCTTCTTAATGTTTATACTTCAATAACCTTCTTTCACGGAGAAGGCAACTTTTGATGGGACTTCAACGCCTAAAATGTTTAAAATTTTGAAAAATGAAATAAATAAAACATGTAGGAAATTTAATTCTCTATAAATTTTCACTTAATTATTTTTCTAGGATGCACCATTTTCGGAAAATAATTTTTTTTTAAATAAATTTATCTTGAAAACAGTGCGTCCTAGAGAAAAATGAATAGAAAAAAATTAAAGAGAATTGAATTTCCAACAGATTTTATTTAGTGCATTTTTTCAATATCTGTAACGGTTTACGATTTACAAGCCTTTAAAATTTAACCTTCTTAATGGTTATACTTCAATAACCTTCTTACACGGAGAAGGTCAACTTTTGATGGACTTTAACGCCTAAAATGTTCAAAATTTTGAAAAATGAACAAAATAAAACTTGTAGGAAATTTAATTATCTATAAATGTGTACTTAATTATTTTTTTCTAGGATGCACCATTTTCGGAAAATAAATTTTTTTAAAATTAATTTATCTTGAAAACAGTGCGTCCTAGAGAAAAAATGAATAGAATAAAAATTGAAGAGAATTACATTTCCAACAGATTTTATGTAGGGCATTTTTTCAATATC
Source organism: Orius insidiosus (assembly GCA_014119065.1). Lineage (NCBI taxonomy): Eukaryota > Metazoa > Arthropoda > Insecta > Hemiptera > Anthocoridae > Orius > Orius insidiosus. The sequence goes on from JACGAQ010001040.1 coordinate 69,133, forward strand.
TGTAACGGTTTACGATTTACAAGCCTTACAAATTAACCTTCTTAATGTTTATACTTCAACAACCTTCTTACACGGAGAAGGTCAACTTTTGATGGACTTCAACGCCTAAAATGTTCAAAATTTTGAAAAAATGAACTACTAGGTGTACTGAAACTCGGCAAAAACGTACAAAATTCAAAACCCTGTGGCTGAGTTTCATTTTGTACACCTAATAACATCGATGATGTCTTTAAAAAATTTCGTCAGAAGTCAAGATTAGTTCTTTAAATTAAGTTCGCTATCTAACTAAGCCAAGGTAGCGGTTTTCAGAAATCGAAATCGTTTTACGCAAGCCGGACGCAAATTCGATAAACGGCCGAGATAAAAGACTGAAAACTTTTAAGGTAGAAACTCGATATTGGAGATATTTCCGGCCTACAAGTATATAGAACAATAGAAGGCCGGATTAAAGACGATTTCGTAACGCGGGCTTATCCACGTTCATTGTCTACCAAAGGGTCGTGACCTATGCGGCCGGAGGAAAAGAGGCCGAAAACTGGTGAAGGAAGTAAACCGAACCGGATCGATTTTACATGGAAGTGGGTTTTGATTTGACGAAGCCTAGATGGTTATCTCGGATGCGGGGCGTCCCACGGGATAGGTTCAAGGCGGGTTCACCGTTAGCGAACATGGGAGTAGGCGACCTCCTCCCTCATCCTGATGTAATTATTCGCCTCCAAGTCGCGACCGTCCGCACTCTTCGGCATCTGCTAATGGACGAACTTTCTTTGTGGCCTGAGTGGAATAATTAGATTTGTGTCGATAACGAAATGCGAAACTGAGAGCATCAATCAATTTAGGAAGACCCAATCAGAAAGGGACGGAATCCATTACGGGAGTTCTAACTAGAGAGGGGTCCCTGTTATTAATGACGAGTTGTGTCAATGGAGCCAATGAAGCTATCAGGATGAGACTACCACTTTCTCATCTCCGTCATCCTTTTTATTTATTTAGAGACCCCAAGACGTTTTAATAAATCAAGAACTGAACCACCTTTGAATTATTAGGTGTACAAAATGAAACTCAGCCACAGGGTAATTTTGTAGATTTTAGCCGAGTTTCATTTTGTACACCTAGTAGTGCATTTTCTCAAATTTTGGACATTTTAGGCGTTAAAGTCCATCAAAAGTTGACCTTCTTCGTGTAAGAAGGTTATTGAAGTATAACCATTAAGAAGGTTAATTTTTAAAGTCTTGTAAATCGTAAACCGTTACAGATATTGAAAAATGCACTAAATAAAATCTGTTGGAAATTTAATTCTCTTTAATTTTATTCTATCATTTTTTCTCTAGGACGCACTGTTTTCAAGATAAATTTATTTTAAAAAAATTATTTTCCGAAAATGGTGCATCCTAGAAAAAAATAATCAAGTGCAAATTTATAGAGAATTAATTTCCTAAGTTTTATTTAGTTCATTTTTTCAAAATTTTGAACATTTTAGGCGTTAAAGTCCATAAAAAGTTGACCTTCACCGTGTAAGAAGGTTATTGAAGTAAACCAATAAGAAGGTTAATTTTTAAAGGCTTGTAAATCGTAAACCGTTACAGATATTGAAAAATGCACTAAATAAAATCTGTTGGAAATTTAATTCTCTTTAATTTTTAATCTATTCATTTTTTCTCTAGGACGCACTGTTTCAAGATAAATTTATTTAAAAAAAAAATTATTTTCCGAAAATTGTGCATCCTAGAAAAAAATTAAGTACAAATTTATAGAGAATTAAATTTCCTACAATTTTTATTTATTAGGTGTACAAAATGAAACTCAGCCAAATTTGAATTTTGTATAGTTTAGCCGAGTTTCATTTTGTACACCTTTCTTCAGTCCCAACTTTGTTCCTCACTAAAATTAACCACGAAATTAGGGATTATTTCGAAAATCTCAAATCGGGAGTTTGCGTGTCTTTAAGGCTGTCGAATAGCTGTCAGGAAGCGGTCACGTCAAGTGTTACCACTCAAACCTTAGAACTGGAAGAGAAATAAATTAGGTGTCTTCTTATTTTGTGGCAGGGAAAATACGTCTGGGGGAATCGGCACGAACCCTCAAAACCTGTCCATCACTTTTTTTTTTCTCTCCCCTTCCTGAACAAAAATTAGGGGAGGTGTATATTTTACTAATTGAATTTTGTCAAAATATTCAATGGTTGTTAAAAAATAATGTTTGCCTTAACTAGGGGGTTAGAATCCCATGGTAATCTAAATAAATGAGGGGATGAGAGCAAATGAAAAATTTTTTTTAATGCATAGAACCTGCTCTTTGACAAATATTTCACACGCCGAAAAAAAAAGTATAATCAGAATTTAGGATTAGGAAAAAGTGCTTGAAGCCATTGCTATGCTTTAAATTTTTTTTGAAATCGGATGTCGCCAGTTGTTCACCCTGAGGATGTCACTGGTACGCGGTGACGTATGACTTAAGTGTGCCCAATTACGCCCAGTAATCGTAATCGCAATTACGATTACGATTACAATCGTATTCGTATTTTTTTCTGCGATTACGATTGTAATCACATTTTTTTTAACGATTACAGTAATTGTATTTTTTTTCTGCGATTACCATATAATCGTATTTTTTTTCTGCGATTACAACACAAAAATTACAAACCCGATTACAATCGGGTCGTACTACCGGATTTTAACCGGTTTTTTGGTCGTAAAGACCCAATTTTGACCGGTTTTTTGGTCTTAAATACCCAATTTTAACCGGTTTTGGCCGTAAGGACCAAATTTTAACCGTTTTTTGCCGTAAGACCCAGTTTTTAACCGTTTTTTTTGGTCGTAAAGGCCCGATTTTTGGTCGTAAATACCCTATTTTGACCGATTTTTGGTCGTAAATACCAATAAAACCGTTTTGGTCGTCAAGACTCAATTTTAACGTATTTTGGTCGTAAAGACCCAATTTTAACAGGTTTTTAATTTTAATTACGTAATCGTAATGCGATTACGATTGTAATCGCATTTTTTTAACGATTACAACCGTATTCGTATTTTGTTTCTGCGATTACAATCGTAATTGTATTTTTTTTTTTTTCTGCGATTACCATTATAATCGTATTTTTTTTTCTGCGATTACGATCGTAATTTCCCGTGATTACGGGCGTAATCGCTGAATGAAATGCGATTATCGCAGAAAAAATACGATTACGACTGTAATCGCTGAAAAAAAATACGATTATAATGGTAATCGCAGAAAAAAAATACGATTACGGTTGTAATCGTAAAAAAAAAAATGCTATTACAATCGTAATCGCAGAAAAAGAATGCGAATGCGATTGTAATCGTAATCGGAATTACGATTGCGATTACGCCCAACACTATGACTTCCCCAAAATGTCGACATTGATAACGGCATTGTCTGCTCAAAAGCATAATTTTAATAGAAATCACATTTGATTCTTCGACGTTATCCAGCGTGATCCTGGCATCTAAAAAACTTTCGACATTTACCTAAAGACGCAAAACGCAACGTTTTCTCAAAAAAAAACAAATCGTAACAAAAGGTCGTATGAAACGTATGGCATTTATGTCGCTGTTTTTCAAGGATATGTAATTTACAACCGCTACAATATAACAGGTAAAAGACCGTAAATTCGTCATTTGCCAGTTTTTTTATAACTTTATTGCAGAAGATATTGCAGGATCACGTCCTAGTACTTCAGGTAGAAAAATATCTATTCTCCCTGGGCTATCTGCTGTATATTATTTTCCTGACAGTAATACGGGCAAAAATTATGGCTCTGAAACACTTTCTTTTTTAAGGAAAGGAATTTTGGAAGTGGCGTTAAAGGCTAATAAATAGCAGCGGGATAAAAGATGGCTCTAATGAAGGAGAGAGAACAAATAGGGGACAATCTTGGGCCCAGCAGGGAATGTAACTCTGACTCCGGCGCATAAAATATCAGCAGGGGGGCCAACCCTGGATGTGTTTTCTACACCGCTTTGTTTTTTTATTGGAAAGGAAGCGCCCCGGAGTGACTTCTGCTCAGAACAAACAAGGATAAAAGGATATTTTCTTTATTGGAAAGGAACGCCCCGGAGTGACTTCTGCTCAGAACAAACAAGATAAAAGGATATTTTCTTTTTCTAAATTCTTTTTGGCCGAAAACAACGGGAAGACCGGTCTTTAGTTTATTAATTCCTTTTTCAGTGATAAGAACTCGTTTCCTCATTCTTGACATTTAAAATAAAACTGGGCTTACTAGTGTGATCTCGTGAGTTCAAAATTTTTTATAAATCATTCGATTCTTTAATTAATGGTTTTTTGAGGAAAAATGTTTTAAAATAAATTTATTCGATCAAACGTTTTTGGAGACGGTACCGACTGGCTCTCGAACAAGCCATAAACTAAGCGTTTTTAAGGGGTTCCTCGAACGTCGAGAGAGAGAAAAAAACGAACACGCGAGAAGATGGTTTGAGGAGGCTCACGAATTTAAAATAAGGCTTATTAATTCTCTTTCTCCGCGTTTTCAAGAGTTATGTCGCTGTGTTTTTCAAGGATATGTAATTTACAACCGCTACAATATAACAGGTAAAAGACCGTAAATTCGTCATTTGCCAGTTTTTTTATAACTTTATTGCAGAAGATATTGCAGGATCACGTCCTAGTACTTCAGGTAGAAAAATATCTATTCTCCCTGGGGCTATCTGCTGTATATTATTTTCCTGACAGTAATACGGGCAAAAATTATGGCTCTGAAACACTTTCTTTTTTAAGGAAAGGAATTTTTGGAAGTGGCGTTTAAAGGCTAATAAATAGCAGCGGGATAAAGATGGCTCTAATGAAGGAGAGAGAAGAACAAAGGGGACAATCTTGGGCCCAGCAGGGACAATGTAACTCTGACTCCGGCGCATAAAATATCAGCAGGGGGGCCAACCCTGGATGTGTTTTCTACACCGCTTTGTTTTTTTTATTGGAAAGGAGCGCCCCGGAGTACTTCTGCTCAGAACAAACAAGGATAAAAGGATTATTTTCTTTTCTAAATATTCTTTTTGGCCGAAAACAACGGGAAGACCGGTCTTTAGTTTATTAATTCCTTTTTCAGTGATAAGAACTCGTTTCCTCATTCTTGACATTTAAAATAAACTGGGGCTTTAGTGTGATCTCGTGAGTTCAAAATTTTTATAATCATTCGATTCTTTAATTAATGGTTTTTTTGAGGAAAAATGTTTAAAATAAATTTATTCGATCAACGTTTTGGGAGACGGTACCGACTGGCTCTCGAACAAGCCATAAACTAAGCGTTTTTTAAGGGGTTCCTCGAGAGAGGAAAAAAACGAACACGCGAGAAGATGGTTTGAGGAGGCTCACGAATTTAAAATAGGGCTTATTAATCTCTTTCTCCGCGTTTTCAAGAGTTATGGCGAGCTGATTCTTGTGGTGCGGGAGTCGAGAAGGTTCAAACGGGGAAGCCACAGTGACATATCGTCTTCTACACGCCACTTCGCTCTTTTCTATTACCTTCCCCCACTTGGGGCCTTTTTTTACACAATTCTATCGCAGGCACTTGAGTTCTCAAGGGTCGAACTTCCCGACCCTTGATTAC
>JACGAQ010001041.1:0-74654 GCA_014119065.1 Orius insidiosus
GCCAAAGTGCCAGTGAAAACTCTAATTTTGTTTTTTTTTTTTTTAATTTTTAAGTTTGTTTTTTCGAAAAATTGTCCAAGTTTTTTTTCTGAAAATTTTTTATAAGTGCAAAAACTCTTGTAATGAGAAGTATGGTGCAATTTTTTTACACCAAAAATTCATCAAAATATAAGAAGTAATTGGTGAAAATTTGGTAAAATCGGACCAACGGTTCGGCCGCAGCGAATTTTTTAAAATTTCAAGCAGACATATCTCCGCCATTTGTTCGAAATTCAAAAATCGCCCTCTTACATTCTTCTTCTCCGACTAAGGAAGATTTTGTGAAAATCGGTTAAAAACTGTGACCGTAAAGTGTTCCGGAAAAATGCTACGGACGGCGTAACGGCCGGAAACCACAGACAAAGTTGAGATCGGTAAAGATCAATATTCGATTGACCCTCCGGGGTCTAGAAGACCCTTCCCCAAAAACCCGACGTGGAGGGTATCACAATAACTTCTTTAAGGAAGTTAAAAATTGGGCCAAAAAATTGAGGAGAAAGTTTTAAGCGAACTTACCGAGTTATTCTCAATTTCAATTTTGAAATACTGCAACTTGAATTTGCTCAATGGTGGTAACCAAAGGATTAAGACCACTGGTCTTTCATCCAGTAGGGTCTAAAAGACCCATGTTTAAAACCTGCGTTTAACCTCATTATAAACTCCAACAACCCATATCAAGCAACAGGACGGTCCACACATTTACGTTGCGACAGGCCTTAATATGGCAATTAAAATCATAAAAATGAACAGAATATATATTTTCAATTAGTAGTCGGTTAAAACTGAACCGTCGTTTAGCTCAGCCACCACTTTCCAAAATTAGCGACAAAATCTCTCTAAAAACATTACTGAGCAAGAAAATAAAAAGGCGGGAATTTCTCCAACATAAAAAGGCAAAGAAAACATAAAAAGGCGAAAAAAGGACGGTCCACACACATTTACGTTGCGACCAGCCTTAATATGACAATTAAAATCATAAAATGAACAGATTATATACTTCCAATTAGTAGTCGGTTAAAACTTAACTGTCGTTTAGCTCAGCCGCCAACTTTCCAAAATTTGCGACAAAATCTCTAAAAACGTTACTGTGCAAAGAAAACATAAAAGACGGGAATTTCTCCAACATAAGAAGGCAAAGAAAACATAAAAAGGCGAAAAAAGGACGGTCCACACACATTACGTTGCGATCGACCTTAATATAGCAATTACAATCATAAAAATGAACAGAATACATATTTCCAATTAGTAGTCGGTTAAAACTTAACCGTCGTTTAGCTCAGCCACCAACTTTCCAAAATTTACGACAAAATCTCTCTAAAAACTGAGCAAAGAAAACATAAAAAGCGGGAATTTCTCCGAATGAATAAGGAAACTTAATATTTATCCGAACATCTCAGAAAATAACAATAATAGAATCAAAAACAAAAATTTTCAAAGTCAAATATTGCCAACAAACTTTGAAATTCTGACTTGTCAATCTCTTTGAGTCTATTCTGGTGAGAGAAAAAAAGAAAAATTAAAACTATAAATATAATAAAATAAAATATGGTAAATTATGGCCTATATTAATGATTTTTAAAAAAATTGTTTTGCTCACATCGAGACTAATTGGAAGCCTCCGTTTATTCCTTGATTCAAAATTCCAGGGGTAAGTTTCGGCGTGTACACTCGACGTTTTTTCACGTACTCGGTGAGAGATCGCCCGTCGGAGAAAATGGCCGAAATCCGATAAAAAGTCCGTCGGGAGCGCCAGCGTCGTCTGCCGCTTAAATTTTTTCATCTTCATTTTACTCTTATGGAGTTGTATATTTTATAATAAAAGATATTTTATTAAAAAGATCTAAATTTAAAATTTAAAAAAAATTTATTGCTTATTATTGAGATGAATTTAGAAAAGAAGGAGGAGGGTTTTCTTTCAGGGATGTTTGTAGTTCCCTTTTATCCGTAAAAAACGCTAGTTGTTCATTTCATGGCGCTAGTATCGCTAACGTTCGTAGACTTCTAGGGTAAGAAAATGCTTCTTCCCAGGTTGGTGATAAGTTGATAACTGCCAACTGGGGCTAAAACAAAAAAACTGACCCTTTTCTCAAGGTTTCCTTGAAAACCCTTCCTTGATTTCGTACTTAAAAACCTTGAAGTGATCCCTTTAAATCAAAGGAATCCTTTTGATTTCCCCCTTCTTTTTTTTTTTTTCAAGGTAGATTTAGTGAAGTATACCTTAAGGTCCCCTTGAACATCCCTTTTCCGTTTGTAGATGAATTGAGATAACTTTTATTATTTTAGAGATTTTATTAAAGTGATGTTCACGCGATGGCACATCTGACTAGACATTCTTTAACTTAGGTTTTATATCAATCGAGGTGCTATTTTTAGCCAATGAGAGCCCTCCTTTCGAGGACTCCTTGAAACGTACCTTGAAACTCTCATTTCTTTAACCAAAAGTATACCTTAAACTCCCCTTTTCTGTCCTGAACTCACCGTGGACAATGGACAGACTCTGAACACTGCCTTCTAAATAGCTATTGTAGATGGCATTGAAAAAAAAGCTAATTATTACTTTCTTTTAATTAAATTATTAAATGAGAATAAAATATTATTTTTTAAAATTTTAATACGTAAAAAGGCAATGTTTTGTTAGTAAATTATCACTACTTTTTCGGCTTCATGGTAAAAAGAGCGGGAATTATGGTACCCCTCCCCCACCACAACAGACCTGTAGAAACAAGTCCTGGAGCTTTTCTTCTCTCATTTTACGCAAGGTGAGTACATTTTTAATTATGCCTTTTATGTATTACTTAAACCGTCTGATTCGAATTTATAAACTTTAAGGATCACTTTTCTCAAGGCTTCCTTGATAATCTTTCCTTGTAGTTATTTCATTTTTTTGAACCTCCCTGGAAATGATCTGTTCCTTCAAAGAATCCTGATTTCCCTTTTTCAAGGTGATTATTGAGGAATCCTTAATCTCTTTGGCTAAAGGCAACACAACCTTTGATTTTCTTTTAAAATGCCCAAGTTAAGGAACAAAAAATTGATGTTCAAGGTCAAGTACTGCCGATTGCTATACATAACTTGAAATCCTTTGACCACTTTAACCACTCCTTCTCAGTAGATCCTTTCTATTTACATTGGTCAATCACTTCGTGTAAGACTTATGGTAAGGACATTATTGCCAACATTCAAATTTGTATTCCTTTTTGTGTTTGTAACTTGTTTTGGTCAACCTGTTTATTAATTCAAGTGAGAACAGTGTTACCAACATTCAACCTTTGTTTTCTATGTGCGATTTTGGCCTTCCTGCTAATCAAAGACTCTGGATAACAGTGTTACTCAAGGTAACTACATTCAACTATTGTTTTCTAAGCAGAAGTTGTGCGATTAGTTTTTTGTTAAGAGGTTTTTGTTTTTTTATCAGTTTCTCACTAGAAAACTATAAGGTTTAGCGCAAAATGCACTAAGTAAAAATAATCTACCTTAAATTTCTGAGTGAAAGTATTCAGAACATCACCTTGCTTAGTGACCGGTTTCAGAGTTGGGAGCCGCTATTTGAGAAGACCCCGGAGGGCCCAATCGATTATTGATCTTTGCCAATCAAAACTTTGTCTGTGGTGCCGGCCGGCCGTCCGTAGCATTTTTTCTGGAACACTTTACAGCCACCGTTTTCATCCGATTTTCACCAAATTTTCTTTAGTAGGTGAACAAGAAAGTAACGAGGGCGATATTTGAATTTCGAAAAAATGGGGTTTAAGTAGGGAGAAATTTCATACTTCCACCCGTTACGAGAGGGACATTTCTTGGCCAAAAATCCCATTGTTTCTACCTTGATACTTTGAAAAAAAAAAACTTGGAAAAATTTTTTTGAAAAAAGTGCAAATTTTCCAAAAATTAAAAAAAATTGAAAATTTTTTGACGAAAAAAATTGGATGAACTTCCCCTCCCTTATACTTCCCCCTGCTTGGACGTCCCCTCCTTAAACTTCCCTTCCCTTATACTTCCCCCTCCTTAGTCCCCCTTCCTATATTGTCCCTTCTCTAGTTTTTTTTTCCGCCGTAGGTACTATCTAGGAACGCGGTAGCGTTCCGCCCCGCCAAGCAACACCCAGTCCGAAGACGTCAGAAAACGGTACCTACCAAGTGTATGTTTACTGGACGTCACGATTTGCGTTTTTCAGGTATCTGGATCTCGGCTCCCTGTGGACCGATCGACTTGAAATTTGCTACAGATTTACTTTGATATGATATGAGTAAACGCTGAAAATTTCAAGTCGATCGGTCCACAGGGAGCCGAGATATAAAAGTCTGAAAACCCGGTTTTTCGCCTTTACCGTGTTCTTCTTCTTCTTCTTCTTCTCCTTCTTCTTCTTCTTCTTATTCAGCTAGACAAGGCTACAGCCTCTCCTAGCGCACCGATTGACTTGAAATTTTGCACAGAGCTTCCTTTCAACTTGAGCCAGTGCCTTTTGAAAGATTTACCCCGAAATCTTAACTTTAAAAAAAGTTAGGAACAAAAAACTGAAATTTTAGGGTAATTTTAGCCACTTTAACGGGTACACAGCCTGGAGACAAGACCAATCGACTTGAAATTGTGCACAGAGCTTCCTTCTGAGTTTAGCAATGAGGACGAGTATAGTAATGAGGACGGATTTCGGAAATGGGTCATCCAGACCCCTCAGGGTCAATTTGACCAGTGATCATTGTCTGTGGCGCCGGCTGTACACCCGATTTACACCATAAGGTCGAATTTCGGAAATGGGTCTTCCAGACCCCTTGGGGTCAATTTGACCAGTGATCATTTTTCGATCGTCAGTTAGTCTGAGGCGCCTTCTGTACATCCGATTTACACCAGAGGTCGGATTTCGGAAATGGGTCTTCCTGACCCCTTAAGGTAAATTCGACCCTAAAAAGAACGAAAGAACTGTCGAAAAAAGAACGAAACATAAAACATAAATTGGGTAATTTTTGCCAGTGTAATGGGTCAACAGCTAACCTGACCTATTTGGCCTTGAACTATTAATTATTAGTGTAGCCCATTAAAAAAAATTTAGGGACGAAAACTGAAAATTTCTTTGACGGGCCTGAACAAAAGGACCATTCGAATTAACATAATGTTGACGTTGAAATGGTTCATTGACGTAAATACGCAAGCCTTCCCGGGCAACTGAAACAACGCGCGGTTCTTTTAGGAGTTTTACGATTCATTTGAATTTAAACTACAAAAAGATATGATATCCCCACAAAAAACACCCCGTGTAAAAAACACCCCGCCTCGCAAAAATCCTTTTACACCAGCCGGAAAAAGTTGTGATATCAACTTCCCCGCCCTCAAATGAGCGAAGAGTCGATACGCCCGAGTGGTAGGTACGATGATGTGAGAAGCATGATGCCCGTGCTCCCGTTTTCAATGCTCCCCTTGGCGGCATCGCGAAATGCTTTGTATCAGTGATTGCCGTTATTTATCAAGCCCTGGAACGTCCTGGAACGCTTAAGAATTACTGTGTTATCACTGAGTTCCTAACTAATCACTAGTATACACCCCATACACATACCCCCCCCCCCCGTACTCACACATGACACTACGCCTTCATCTACGTATGTCTGAGTGTTTGAATCATAACGATTTTCCCGAAGAACGCACAGCACGACTTAACTACGTCCCTGTAAACAAACATTTCGCGATGCCGCCAAGGGGAGCATTGAAAACGGGAGCACGGGCATCATGCTTCTCACATCATCGTACCTACCACTCGGGCGTATCGACTCTTCTCGCTCATTTGAGGGCGGGGAAGTTGATATCACAACTTTTTCCGGCTGATGTAAAAGGATTTTTGCGAGGCGGGTGTTTTTTACACGGGGTGTTTTTTGTGGGTATGTTAATTCAGCTCAAACTAAAAATTTTATTAGGTTTTATTACGGCTTTCAAAAGTCTATATTGGTATTAATCAGCCTCAGTTTATGCTAATTAAACTATTTTACGCATCTGCATGGTAAAATTAGTTCAATAGTTGGAAGAGACAGCTGAGAAAACATTCGAAAAAAATTTTTCTGATTGTAAAGAAAGAACTGAAATGTGTCTGTACTTGTATTTCTTAATAATATTGTTCGGTGGTTGCTTAGGAGTTGAATTTATGACATGTGGAAGTGTCTTTAAGCTTATAAATGAAAGGTACCATGTCCGACTACATTCTTCTCAAGAAATCACTTACGGGGCAGGAAGCCGGATGCAGTCAGTGACCGGTATAGAAGAAGTCGCAAATGGTGATGCGTATTGGTTAATTAAAAATCGTACGGGAGAAAACTGCCAACGAGGGATGCCGATTCTCTGCGGGCAAGTTGTCCGACTTGAACATCTGACGTCATCGAAAAACTTACACTCGCACCATTTTCCATCGAGTATGTCTTCTGGTCAGGAGATCGCCGCATTCGGGAAAGACGGACTCGGAGACTCGGGAGACAACTGGAGAGTCGAATGCGATTCAGATTTTTGGTATCGTGATCAAAAATAAGCCTTTTCCATGTAGACACTTCAGTCTATTTATCAGCGAGCGGCCATAGATACGACCAGCCTATCGAAAACCAAATGGAAATCGTCGGCATCAACAAAAAATTCGACCACCCGTTGGAAATCAACCGAAGGCATTTTCATCCAAAGCGAACTTCAACCAAATAAACCATCCCATACTGAATTATAGGGTAAAATAAAATAAATAAAATAACACTGACATAACATCATTTTAATTCGCCTGCTAGCAATCAATGCTACAATGGATCAAATGCTGACTAAAATCTAATGGCACTAAGCCAGCGAATTTAATAAATTCTGGATATGTTTTTACAGATGTATATCATTGTTATCAAAATATTTTTGTTCAATCTAAAAAAATGTCGAAAAATCGGGCACTCACAAGTACACCTTTCAGTCTTATGTGGTACAATTTGGGTTTCCTTTTTTCGCTATTTTTGTAAAAATTTTCTTTTTCTAAGACTGCTCACCTAAAATTTTTGACATCCAGAAATTACAACATCGACAAAACAAAAATTTCGGAATTCACCCCCCCCCCCCCCCCCCTTCATCCCGGTATAAAGGCACGGCGACCGAAGCCCAATTTTTTGGAAATTCGGATTTTCCGGTCGAGGTAGCGCCTCATTGTTTCCCTAGTATCACATTTCGCTTATAGCAAACATGGAAAAGCTTTATAACAATATTATCCTAAATATTAAAAATTAAGTTTTTAACAATTTCCCAAATTTAAGGTTCAAAACACATTACACTCCAAAATTGGTTGTCTAAAACAAAACTTAGTCCAGTCAATGAATACCCAAAAAAGAATTATAAAGGGAAATATTTGGAACTTTTGTTGAAATTCAACTATTCAGCCCTTTTGGAACTGAAGTTTGATTTCCAAATACGAGGGATGTCCAAAAATTAAAGACCGTTTGTATTTTGCCGCCGTACGGGCGAAGTATTCTGCCAGATGGCAGCACTAGCTTGTAGCGGGAAGTTCCCCCTCCACATCGCACTTGGTCTCATCTCTCTATCCAGTGTTGCTGCGGCAGCCGTTCGCGATGGACTTCCCGGTGCCGAGTCCCGCCGGTTGTGAAGTTCGCTCCGTCATCCGTTTCCTAAACGCGGAGAAACTTCGCCAGGTCGAAATTCATAGACGTTTGACGGCTATTTATAACATTCGTAACATTAGCGTAACAACAGCGCTCATTCATAACATTGCCATAAATAGCCGTCAAACGTCTATGAATTTCGATCGGGCAAAGTTTCTCCGCGTTCAGGAAACGGATGACGGAGCGAACTTCACAACCGCGGGACTCGGCACCGGGAACGGCTGCCGTAGCAACACTGGATAAGATAGAGAGATGAGACCAGTTACGATGTGGAGGGGGAACTTCCCGCTACTAGCTAGTGCTACCATCTGGCAGAATACTTCGCCCGTACGGCGGCAAATACAAACGGTCTTTAATTTTAGGACATCCCTCGTAGAAGATCTTAGTTTGAGGTTTTGGATTGAAAAAGTTGAAAATAGCGTTCCAAATGTTCCCCTTGACAAAGCTATTGACTGGGCTCCCGCAAAAGGAAGACAAAATGGATTGTACAAGATTTTTGAAGAACGAAAAACTCATTTGAGCTGATTCTAAGGCTGTATTAATACTGAATCGTTAGTTTTGTTTTTTAAAAAAAGAAAAAAATTCTACGTGAAAATTTGTTGAGCAACTAATTAGGAATGTAAAATCATAATTTATCTTGTCGGCTTAGGATCTTTGTAAGCTGTCGGGCTTGGTAATGGCGGGACTGTGTTGTCGACTTCCATCGTCAAAGGATCGTCTATATGAGGCATCGATCCTTCGAAATCTTTTTCTAGAACCTCCGGAGTGAACGCTTCGCATTCTCTTCCTTCTTCATTTTGCTTAGGCCAAGAATCCTACGGAAAAAAAATAAAAATAAAGAATCGCATTAGAAAAAGTTTAAGAGCACATTGTGGGGGTTTTCGCAGTTCAGGCCTTAGGAAACAGAATACCTAGTCCTATTTAGTCAAATATTAGGTGTACAAAATGAAACTCAGCCACAGGGTAAATTTGAATTTTGTAGATTTTAGCCGAGTTTCATGTACACCTAGTAGTTCATTTTTTCAAAATTTTAAACATTTAAGGCCGGCCGCACACTGGAGCCGACTAGGCGCGACTGCGACTACGCACGACTTGGTCGTACGCTTCCCTCGCACACTGGAGCCGACTGATCGTATGAAAATTCAGATTTCTGAGATTTCAAGTTTCAAATTTTTCCGTTATTTCCGCATGAAAAAGGAAACATTTTACTACATTTTGGAAAATGTTATTGAGGATTTAAGAAAGACATTATTCTTTACATTTTTTTTCTTTTTACATTTCTTTACATTTTTTTTGTTTATATTTCTTTACATTTTTTGGTCCCACAAGCACTCAGGATTTTGCACAAGAGAAATGAGCTTTTCGGTATCCATAATAATCAATAATTCACTCAAAAAACGCAAAAATCGCATGCGACCTACGACAAAATCCAAACAAGTTTGGATCGAGTCGTAAGTCGGATATGAACGCACGTATACGCACGACTGAGTCGGTTGCAGTGGGCGAGGTTCCATTTAATTGTTACTGTTAGGATCTCTGGAACGAAGTCGTACGACTTCGTACGACTCCGAGTCGCACGTAGTCGGCTCCAGTGTGCGGACGGCCTAAGGCGTTAAAGTCCATCAAAAGTTGACCTTCTCCGTGTAAGAAGGTTATTGAAGTATAACCATTAAGAAGGTTAATTTTTAAAGGCTTGTAAATCGTAAACCGTTACAGATATTGAAAAAATGCACTAAATAAAATCTGTTGGAAATTTAATTCTCTTTAATTTTTATTCTATTCATTTTTTCTCTAGGACGCACTGTTTTCAAGATAAATTTATTTAAAAAAAATTATTTTCCGAAAATGGTGCATCCTAGAAAAAAATAATTAAGTACAAATTTATAGAGAATTAAATTTCCAACAGATTTTATTTATTAGGTGTACAAAATGAAACTCAGCCACAGGGTAAATTTGAATTTTGTAGATTTTAGCCGAGTTTCATTTTGTACACCTAATAAAAGAAATCTGGGTGAAAAAAGCCTATAATTACCGAAGGTAGAGGGTCATCAATAAGATTTTCGCATGATCTAGGACTCGGTGAGTTGCCATCTCTTTCACGATTTCTAGCTCGAGCCAAAAGTCGATTTTCTTTTCTCTTTCGTACTGTCGGGCGCTAAAACTCCTCGTGGATGAAGTACTACTATGTACGGAAGCTATAAAAACAATTTACATTGTAAAAAAAAAAAGTAAAAAAGAAAACGGAAAAACACTGAAAAAGTAGCATCAAAGGTAAACAATCATGCTTAGAAAACAAATGCCTATTTTGGATTTACAGTAGGCTAGAAACAAAGGGCTGGTTTATCATATACCTAAACTGGGTGCGGTGAACTGGTTAATGAGCCTCCAGCCCTTGGTTTTCATTTTGCCGCATGGCAATAGCTTCATCCGTGGGCCTTTAAATAACAAAAATAAAAAAAGTAGCGTGTCAATTGCTTCGAATTTATTTTAAGCGATTGCATGCTACCTTTGTCCAGTTTTAGGTTCTGTTATGTACATAAAAAGTGTAATTAAACTAGGCCGTAACGCCTTTGGGACAAGCGGTCATAAAATTTCAGACAAAATTGATGCCTCCTTTGGGACGATTTAATGCCCAAAGGTAGAACGCTTTAGGGATTCGAGGGTTGCTATCAGGGGATGAACTAAAAATCCCCTGGGAAAAGCGAACAGTCGATAACATTTCCCAACTTCATTGGAAATTAGTCCTCTTCTACTTGTCCATTAGTCAAAAAACCCAAAATTCCAAGTTTTTTGGTCAAAAGAGGCAAAAAGCACTAAAAAACCGGTCCAAATAAACCCTAAAAACGTCCAAAAATTCGATAAAACTTAAGGAAGACGACTAAAAATCATTGAAAGCGATGATAGCGTCCAAAATATTGGTCCGGAGCTGGCAACGACGGGAACTTCCTCAAGTAGAAAGTTTAAACCCTACTATCAAAAATCTTCAGTTATATAAGGAGTATTTGGAGATTGGTATACTAGTTGCTTTTAAATCTAGATCGTACAAATAGAATTTATTGCTACAAATAACAATACATCTTTACTTAAAAAATAATTAATACATGAAAATATTTTTTTTTTCATCAGACATCAATTCTATAAGCTCTTATCACTAGTTTTTTAAAATTTTACATTTTATGGCTCCTTATACGCCTTTAATTAAATGTTCATCCATTTATATACGTATTTAGCGATATTTTTAAACATAAAAGAGGAGTATGACAGGGGATTGTTTAGGTTTCATGTGTATTGTTTTCTTTTGGCCATATGTAAGTCATGTCTCGGATAAAAAAACTTATCAGCCATTCTCAGAAACAAACATTCCCTTTTTCATCACGCGCTCAAGCGTAAAAAACGGAACTTGATCTTCGCTATTTCGGAAAATTTCGAAAAAAAGCTCTCGAAAGGAAGAATCTGTGAAAATAGTGTAGGAATCGGACGATTTCGGGAGTGAAGCGTTCTGGGAGAACTCCAGCGATCCAGAAAATTTTTTGATGTCTTTCAAATTTTACCCAATTTTGGACGTTTTTTACGCTCTTCCGACTACCTTGATTCCCTCAAAGGCAGAAATGGTCCCAAAGGAGTCTCCTCCTGTCCGAAAAAAGTAGATTTCAAGGGGATAATCACCAAATGTCCCAAACGAGTTGCAGCCATTAACTAGGTATTTTCTTTATTCCTAAGGTGTCCAAAGGGTGTCAGAAAGTGCAGGAATATTTTTTTTCTGTTCAATTTTCTACCAAAAATTTTAAAATTGTCTACGCTACACTAAGCTTCGTTTAATTTACTGGAAAGTTTTCTGCATGCAAGCCCACGATTTAAATCTCAGGCTTATGGGTGTGCTCGTGGAAATCGTGAACTTGAATACATTATTGTCTACCAAATTTCTATTGTGTAGCAGCGTCTATAGGAACTATTTGTATTCTACTTAGGCTAAACTCTCGTTATTTTTGCTTCTTTTTTATTTTTTAAATTTTGTTTTTGGTCTCACCACGACCACCTTGCTGTTTCCATGAGCCCTGTCATTAATCCTATTTTTTTTAATTTAGAAAGATAGTGTAGGTGGCCTATTTGTTGAGTCAATCTTTTTTTTAAAAATAAATAATATGTTGTTGAATGAAAATGACCTCTGCGTATCTGGTTACCATGTGAGGGAGACAGGTGGCATGATATAAGCAAGATGGCCGCCGCCCTTGCAGCACCTGCTCTTGAAGATGGGACAAGGACGCCTCGGCTACTCCGCGTAAAACCTCCCCTCAGAACGGACACGCCGGCCATTCCTGCAAAAATAAACACGTCGAGTACACGTCCCCCGAAAGTATTTCTTCAAGTTTATCTCGTAGCATACTTGACAGAGCATTTTATCCGATTAGACATTGTTTTAACTGTTAGTGTGCTTTCAAAGGATACAATGGGGATCTTATCTTGAAGAGCATTATCTAAGTAGTGTATTCTCTATTCATATACCAGAATGGACTTATTTACCTGTCTGATCAAAATAAATAGATGGCGCTATATTCGAGTTAGCATAGACGTGACGTCTGGGTTTAGTGCCAACAAATAATTTTAAAGTAAAACATATAAGCGCGGTTATGACCATGAGGCCGGTTGCGACGCCCAGTAGCGTCGACATATCAGTAGCAATGACTACAACATCTACAAAAAATTTATTATTTAAAAAATAAATAATAAAAAAATTTACCTTCTGAACAAAAGATCTTTTTGATTTTGCCAGAGTGACAGTATGAAAGCCAGGTTTACATTGACAGATCGCATTGTGTCGGATTTGGACGCATTCGGCGTTGGGGTCGGAAAAAATGCAGGGTTGAAGGTAATAACACTGATCGCCCAATTTAACGGCTAAATAATTTAAATTAAAAAACTTTTCACTTTCTTTTGTTGAACTTACGTTTGGCACAGCCGGTATAAAGGTCCAGTCGTACTGGATAACCAGGTTCGCATTCACATCTTTGCGTTTCTCTTTTACAAACTACGTGGACCAAGTTAGGATGACAGGATTCTAAGCAAGGCGCATCGAGGTATTCACCAATATCTGTGAAAGAAATATCTAGTTAATGGAGACTCTACTAGATGGCGCGATTCATGGTCATTCGAATTGCTTCAAGGTCACCTCATTCGCACGGAATTTGGGACTTGACTTCAAATCCGAAAGTTATAGGGTAGAAACTCTCACCTCGCAGTAACCGCCCTGAGATAATAGTGCCTTTTTATTAGGTGTACAAAATGAAACTCAGCCACAGGGTAAATTTGAATTTTGTAGATTTTAGCCGAGTTTCATTTTGTACACCTAGTAGTTCATTTTTTCAAAATTTTAAACATTTTAGGCGTTAAAGTCCATCAAAAGTTGACCTTCTCCGTGTAAAAGGTTATTGAAGTATAACCATTAAGAAGGTTAATTTTTAAAGGCTTGTAAATCGTAAACCGTTTCAGATATTGAAAAAATGCACTAAATAAAATCTGTTGGAAATTTAATTCTCTTTAATTTTTATTCTATTCATTTTTTCTCTAGGACGCACTGTTTTCAAGATAAATTTATTTAAAAAAAATTTTTTTCCGAAAATGGTGCATCCTAGAAAAAAAATAATTAAGTGCAAATTTATAGAGAATTAAATTTCCTACAAGTTTTATTTATTAGGTGTACAAAATGAAACTCAGCCACAGGGTAAATTTGAATTTTGTAGATTTTGGCCGAGTTTCATTTTGTACACCTAATAGTAAAAGTTTTAAATAAAAACAATTTTCCGCCTCATTTTTATCAAAGAAATAGAATACTCAGTTAACTCGACAAAGGCGACGTCTAACTTATCTCGAGAAAAGTCCAAGAAAGCCTTTCAAGACCTTGAATGTTAGGGGGAAAATCACTTGAATAGGATGAAAAAGTGAAGTTTTCAAGGATTTTCCAGTTGTCGATAAAAACATAAAAGTACTGGAACTGTCTTGCGTGAAAGAAGGGCAATCATGTATGGCCCAAAAAGCAAACATGGAGAGTAATGCAATAACTTCTCTTTAAAAGCTGAAGGCGAACGCACTTCATGTTTCGTGACCGAGGCCGGAGCGTCAGTCAAACTTCGATTAAAAACAGCCCAATAGCTTATGTTCTACAAACTACGCAATATATTATAAATACCGCATTGCCGGTTTTTTCGAAGGAAAAATGAAGAGTCCAACGGAAGAACAAAGGCGTAGGTCGTGGATATTCGTGACTTCTTATTCGATAAGGAATCAAGTACCATCTTTCAAACCCTTATCTCCACCTTTCCTCAAATTAACTTGAATTGCGCAACTTAATCGATATACGAAAAAGCCTAATTTTATCTTGAGAAGTTTTAACAAGCTTCACTACCTCCCTTGAGACGGACACTCGTTTATCGGTGGCCTTCTCGAAGATTACAAAGTTTCCATAAATTCTATGCAAACGTTATTCATATTGATCAAAATGCGGTCTTACACGTAATTGTTCCGATAACTTTTGATATGTTTATGCATGAAGGAAAGAGCGAAAGAAGAGCCATCGATGATACAATTTTAATTTACACTTACAAACTTGAGATCCTCTAGTACTTTATCATAGATTCATAATTTATTATGAATGTACTTGACACTTTGTTTATAATGAGGTGTGCTATAAACTACGGTTCATTAATTGTTGACTTGCCTTCCCTTTTTTAAAAATGTGATTTTTCAATATTTTGTAATGAGGGAAAGATTTCACAGTTGGCAAGACTTTTTCTCCTGATGGCCAGCTCTAAGCCCTTTCACGTGATCTAAGGTTTTGATGACCTAGAACCTTCCACTCTACAGAACGCCGCTGAAGAACTAGTAAATTCTTTCAAATCTGATTAAAAATTCTCATGGTCCGAAGATCGAGAAAAACCAAAATGCTACGGCCGGACGGCAGGCGGAAAGGACGACCGGCCGGAACCACAGACAAAGTTGAGATCTGTATAGATCCACAATTCAATATTTGATCCTACGGGGTCAAGACCTTCCCAGAAACCCGACGTGGAGGGTAAAACATTAACTTCTTTAAGGTAGTTAAAAATTCACCATTAGGTTTATTACACAAAAATCCAAGATTAGAGGTTATATTAGGTGTAAAAATGAAACTCGGCTAAAATCTACAAAATTCAAATTTACCCTGTGGCTGAGTTTCATTTTGTACACCTAATAAATAAAAATTGTAGGAAATTTAATTTTCTATAAATTTGTACTTAATATTTTTTTCTAGGATGCACCATTTTCGGAAAAAATTTTTTTTAAATAAATTTATCTTGAAAACAGTGCGTCCTAGAGAAAAAATGAATAGAATAAAAATTAAAGAGAATTGAATTTCCAACTGATTTTATTTAGTGCATTTTTTCAATATCTGTAACGGTTTACGATTTACAAGCCTTTAAAAATTAACCTTCTTAATGGTTATCTTCAATAACATTCTTACACGGAGAAGGTCAACTTTTGATGGACTTTAACGCCTAAAATGTTTAAAATTTTGAAAAAATGAACTACTAGGTGTACAAAATGAAACTCGGCTAAAATCTACAAAATTCAAATTTACCCTGTGGCTGAGTTTCATTTTGTACACCTAATAAATAAAAATTGTAGGAAATTTAATTCTATAAATTTGCACTTAATTATTTTTTTCTAGGATGCACCATTTTCGGAAAATAATTTTTTTTTTAAATAAATTTATCTTGAAAACAGTGCGTCCTAGAGAAAAAATGAATAGAATAAAAATTAAAGAGAATTGAATTTCCAACAGATTTTATTTAGTGAATTTTTTCAATATCTGTAACGGTTTACGATTTACAAGCCTTTAAAAATTAACCTTCTTAATGGTTATACTTCAATAACCTTCTTACACGGAGAAGGTCAACTTTTGATGGATTTTAACGCCTAAATGTTTAAAATTTTGAAAAAATGAACTAACAGGTGTACAAAATGAAACTCGGCTAAAATCTAAAAATTCAAATTTACCCTGTGGCTGAGTTTCATTTTGTACATCTAATAATTTCCGTTGACCAACTCAACCGAGTACATATATGTACATACTTGAAAGCTTCAAACGTAGGTAGATTAAGCCAGCGTAACCTAACAGTATGCTGGTCTCACCTCCTCTATTTCCTAACTTTCTCAGCGAAAAAATCTGGATTTTTTTGAAAACTTAAAATCGAGCCGGCATGTAAAGAAAATCCGATAAAGACGGCTCCTGGGTAGTGCAATCAATGTGGAAGGATTGCAACGGTTGCCCCTGGTTACCCAGCCTCATCGATCCACCCGTGACACATTAACTTAATTCACGATCTCTTTTATTACGTTTTATTATTATTCATAAAATAAAATTATTACTAACTAATCCATTGAATCGTACTACATTTATTTCATAATTTTTTACCTTAAAATAATTAAATTGTTAATTTATATTTTATGGATTATTACTAATTATATTTAGTTCTATTTTAAATAAATAACTTTTATTAAAATTTTCAAAATCCCATAAACATTTTAATACAATTTTTTAAAAAATATTATTGTCTAAATTTTATAAAAAATAATAGAAAACGAGATTTTTAACTTTGAAAGTGCGGTAATAGAATTTATTTTCAAACAATCTTGAAGAATCTTGAAAATTCGACAGTTTTATTTTTTTTATGTACTATGCGATCAAAAATTTAATTTAAAAATTAATTAAAGATAGTTTTTATTTGGGTAATAAAAAAATTATTTTAATATCCGTAGATTTATTTAAATGGCCGAAAAAAAGGATATTAAAGATGAACCGGAATGTAGGTTTGGGGTGCCAAGGAAGAGGTGAGAAGGGTGGTGAAAAATCAATAAAATTGTTTACTGTGTTGCTAAGTTGTACTTTGCCCCCAGGCCAAAAAAAGAAATCTGCGAAGGGGAAAAAGGAAATAAAAAAACGTTCCGCCTTTTCCTAACTTATTTAGGAAAGGAATGGCTAAAAACGAGGGTAAAGTCAAATCGGACAAGCCGCCTTTTAAACTGTGCTTCCGTCAGAAGACGGCGTTGGGTCGATCAAACATTTTGCCTTCACGCCCCCCTGGATATAGTAAGTAAATTAATTTTTTTAAATTTAATTATTTTTAGTTCATTTCGTGACCAAGAAATTTCACGTGAAAGACGATTTTGAATGTAATCAAGATGTTTTGGACAAAAGTCGCTCCCTTTATGATCGTGGCCCAAAAGAAAAATATAAAAAAGGGATTTTAGAAAGCCATGTGTAAGTATTTTTTAAGAATTATAATTTTCTATTTTTGTTTAGCTATGGGTGGTACAGTGATGTGAAATTTCGGACAGCGGAAGTGGAAAAATCGAAGTTTTTTAACTTTCCGAGATCCACAAATCCTGTATTTAGACATTCGGATAGATAAATGATGAAATAAATAAATTTACCTGTTACATTTCCTAATATTATATCATCTTCTTGGTCCATCTCCGAAAAATAATCAGTCTGAGCTGAGACGGCAAGCACCGATGCGACCAGCACAGTGGTTAACATCTCACTGGGTGGTTTCCCCTTTTTTACGCCTTCGCCCCTTCTCGTCAACCCACCACCCTGTCATATAAGTAAAAGAAATTTCCAGTTTTCTTTTCTTTTTTCAAAATTTTTTAAATGTATCAAGGTAGAAATATTGGGCTATCTGCCCAAGGGATGCCTCTCTCGTAAGGAGGAATGTATCAAATTTCTCCATACTAAAAATCAGAAAACAATTTTTTTTTTATTAGGTGTACAAAATGAAACTCGGCTAAAATATACAAAATTCAAATTTACCCTGTGGCTGAGTTTCATTTTGTACACCTAACAAATAAAAATTGTAGGAAATTTAATTCTCTATTTTGTACTTAATTATTTTTTTCTAGGATGCACCATTTTCGGAAAATAATTTTTTTTTAAATAAATTTATCTTGAAAACAGTGCGTCCTAGAGAAAAAATGAATAGAATAAAAATTAAAGAGAATTGAATTTCCAACTGATTTTATTTAGTGCATTTTTTCAACATCTGTAACGGTTTACGATTTACAAGCCTTTAAAAATTAACCTTCTTAATGGTTATACTTCAATAACCTTCTTACATGGAGAAGGTCAACTTTTGATGGACTTTAACGCCTAAAATGTTTAAAATTTTGAAAAAATGAACTACTAGGTGTACGAAATGAAACTCGGCTAAAATCTACAAAATTCAAATTTACCCAGTGGCTGAGTTTCATTTTGTACACCTAATATTACACCAAAAAGTCGCAAAAAATATAAGCAGTATTTGGTGAAAATTGGACCAACGGCCGCAGCGCAGTTATTAAAATTTTAAACGAGCATATCTCCGCCATTTTTTTCGAAATTCAAAAATCGCAGACGATTTCTTGTTCAACTATTCAGGAAGGTTATGTGAAAATTTGGTAAAAATCGGTTGAGAACTACTGTGGTCGTAAAGTGTTCCTGAAAAAAATACTACGGCCGGCCGGCACCTCAGACAAAGTTGAGATCGGTAAAGATCAATATTGACCCTCCGAGGTCTGGGTAACCCTTCCTCAAAAACCCGACGTGGAGCGTATCCCAATAACTTCTCTAAGGAAGATAACAAGAAATCTTCAAAATTTTGGGGATAATCATAAAAAATGTCTTTAAATTAATTTATTTACTCCGATAAAATTTTAAATTTACAGCTCCTCATCTCCTACAAGCTGTTCTTCTGTAACTATAAAAGAAAATTTTGGTTAAAATAATTTTTTTTTGCTCGCCAAAAATCTCCTTAAAATTGAAACCTACCAAGATTTAGCGAACGATGGATAGATCGTTTTTTCATATAAATAATAATGATTATTCCGGATATTATTCCAATTACTCCCAAACTGGACATCGTTATGGCAAGAGTAGACGCTGTAATTTTCAAAAATCAAAATGTTTAATTTATGTAAATATCAAGTACCATGACTTTGTGACATGAGAACCAGAGAAATATCATTACAAGGGAGTATCTCTATTATTTCGGTTTCCGGAAGGCCTATTGGGCTGAAAAAAAAAATGTATTATAAGTTTCAATATGTTTATGTCACTAACATATTGAAGTCATCGCTGAAGCATAAGCGGCAGATTCCTTTTGATTTTATTTTGGGAAAGATGAAAGTTAAATTTACGTTGACAGTTTCGTTCAGGGTGTGGTTGAAATGAGAATAAGAACTTTTTTTGAAATCTGATGTTCCTCTTTGGCATCTGAGGTCGACGGTGTCTTCGTTTTTTTGAGCCATGCATTCGAAAGTGGCGTTTGTTAGGCACTTTTCGGTGTCGCAGACGTCGAGAAAGTCACGGCATGAATAGTCGACGGAAAGCGCCTGTCCGTTTTTCGGCAAGATGACCGCTTCGCCGTTGATTTTGAGCTTGTGTTCATGAAGTTGTTCGACAACATGGACGCAGTCTTCTGAGTTTCCTTCAGTACAAACGTCCGCGCAGAACGTCTCGTTCACTTTAATAAAACCAGGAAAGCATTCGCAGTTACCGGGCGAAACGCAAAGCGAGTTTACACAACCGTAGCATTCAGGTTGACATTGTTCATCTTCAAGGATATATCCTTCATGGCAATCGCAAACTCCCGGCGCCGTACAATCCCCATTGCTGCAATTTTCACATACTGGCTCGCAGACGCTACTGCTATTTTTGGAAAACCGGTAGCCCTCATTGCATACACAGACATCAGGTTGCGTGCATTCAGCATTTTCACACATTTCCTTACAGATTGGGTTACACATGTTGCTTTTATTTTTGTCTTTTTCGTAGTTTTTAAAACAAGAACACTTATTGTAATCTATGCAGAATGAGTTGATACAGCTTGGTTCACATATAGGTTCACAGATGTGCCAGTTTTTTTTGCTTTTGGAATAATTCGTAAGGCAAGTACATTCGTTGACGCCGGTGCAAATTCCGTTGATGCATTCAAACAGGCAGGCGGGATGGCATATCTTTGACGAGGAATCCCACTCAAAGCCTAAATCGCATTCGCATTTTTCAGGTTCGATGCATCTACCGTGGTTGCAAGGGATCGAACAGAACGGCTCGCAGCTTTTTCCACCGGGGGGGACGTAGTAGCCTTCGAAACAGGAACAGCGGTTAACGTCGACGCAGATCCCGTTCACGCAGTCTTCGTCGCAAACGGGGACGCAAACGTGGTTATTCTTCTTTCGGTGATTCGCGATGCAGGTGCACTCTCCCGGTTTCGTGCATGTTCCATTTACACAACTGGGCGAACAGACTGGGCTACACTGGGGCCCTTGGTATCCTTGGCAACAAATTTTTTCATCTCTGTATGCTAACCTCGTCTAAAATAGAAAAAAACTAATTCACAAATTTTACCTCAATTTTTTTGAATATTTTTTTAAAAGGCCTTTTTTTGAACGTATAGAATAGAATTTAAATATGACCTAACTACTTATCAACAATTTGAAATGCTTCCGAGAAAAAATACTGGTTTGAAGAGCTTCCAACGAAAACTTCCTTAAAGAGAAGTATCTATATAGGAGGGGGAAGTATAACGGAGGGGACGTAAAACGTAGGGGAAGTATATGGGAGGGGAAGTATAACGGAGGAGGAAGTATAACGGAGGGGAAAGTAAAGGGAACGAAAGTAAAACGGAAGGGGATGTATAAGGGAGGGAAAGTATAAAGGAGAATTTTCCAAGTTTGTTTTTTCGAAAAATTTTCCGAGTTTTCCTTTTTTTTTTTTTTTTTTTTTTTGAAAAATTTTCCAAGTTCGTTCTTTTTTACGAAAATTTTTTTAAGTGTCAAGGTAGAAATAATGGGCTCTTTGGCCTAGGGATGTACCTCTCGTAATGGGTAGAAGTATAAAATTTCTCCCTAGGTACTAAAAAAAATTAATAATTAAAAAGTGGCAATTTTTTTACACCAAAAATTCTTAAAAAATATAAGGAGTAATTGGTGAAAATTTGGTGAAAATCGGATTAACGGTTCAGCCGCAGCGAATTTTTTAAAATTTCAAACAGATATGTCTCCGTCATTTTTTCGAAATTAAAAAATCGCCCTCGTTAGTTTCTTGTTCACCGGCTAAAGAAATTTGTGTGAAAATTTGGTGAAAATCGGATGAAAACTGTGGCCGTAAAGTGTTCCGGAAAAAAATGCTACGGCCGGCCGGCCGGAACCACAGACAAAGTTGAGATCGGTAAAGATCAATATTCGAATTGACTCTCCGGGGTCTGGAAGACCCTTCCTCAAAAACGGACGTGGACAATTACTTCTTTAAGGAAGTTAATTAATTTTAAGATTTTTTAAAAGTTAATTTAAAAGTACTATAAGAGCTTCATTCGAAGTTAGAAATTACCTTTAATATTAGCGTGGAATAGTCAATGTTACGGACAGAACACCTCCAACCCGAGCAGTCCCATCGAGACATCGTCGTCCAATCCTTACCAAGAAATGTCTCCCGAAAGCTTTTATGTAATCATAATTTTTATTTAATTAATTAATTCAAAATACGAAAGTGTAAGTACAACATAAGGTGAGAAACTAGGGGTCTGGAAGACCCTTCCCCAAAAACCCGACGTGGAGGGTAATAGCTTTGTTCCAACCACTTTTTCAATCTCCTGGAGCATGCGCAGAAGGATTTTCCGTCAAATTTGACGTCAGATGCCTTCAGATTTCAAGCTATTTGGACGACGTCGAAATCCTTCTGCAAGTTGCAAACTAGTTTCAAACTGCGTTTGAACAAACTTTAAGGAAGTTAAAACTATCCGGGCCATGTTCCCGATATACAAGCCATTACCTGCTTCAATTTTATTAATTATTAATACGACTACTGTCTATTTTTTTATTAGGTGTACAAAATGAAACTCGGGTAAAATCTTCAAAATTCAAATTTACACTGTGGCTTAGTTTCATTTTGTACACCTAATAAATAAAACTTGTAGGAAATTTAATTCTCTATTTTGCACTTAATTTTTTTTTTTCTAGGATGCACCATTTTCGGAAAATAATTTTTTTTTAATTTTATCTTGAAAACAGTGCATCCTGGAGAAAAAATGATTAGAATAAAAATTAAAGAGAATTGAATTTCCAACAGATTTTATTTAGTGCATTTTTTCAATATCTGTAACGGTTTACGATTTACAAGCCTTTAAAAATTAACCTTCTTAATGGTTATACTTCAATAACCTTCTTACACGGAGAAGGTCAACTTTTGATGGACTTTAACGCCTAAAATGTTCAAAATTTTGAAAAAATGAACTACTAGGTGTACAAAATGAAACTCGGGTAAAATCTTCAAAATTCAAATTTACACTGTGGCTGATTTCATTTTGTACACCTAATATGTTAGGAGTTTGGGCTGTTCACTGCCATTCCGTGTGGCCTGGCTCGGGGAGGCCATTCAGATTTCTTCCTTGGTGGTTTTTTTCAACAAAAATATTTTTAAAACAATAGAAGTAAGTAAGCTGTTGTTTTCGATAGTAGGGAGACATTTTAGGCTGTTCGCGCCTTCCTTTCCATTTATTTTTATCGGGTAATTTGAAGAAACTTAAGCCTACAAAAAAACTGGAGAATATGATATGTACGTTCTTTATTTTAAAAAGGCCTTTTGTGCTCTTTTTCTTAAAAAAAGACTAAAATACATCTAAATTACCTTTTCTATCACTCGCGAAGAGTACTCATAATAATAATCATCATAGAACTCTTCGTTTTCTTCATAAGTTTCTCTAAAACTAGGAAAGGAAAAATTTTGAGGAAAATGCGGTAAAACAATCTAATGCAATATTGTAAAGATTAAATGATTATAATTATGATGAAAAAAAATTTGTTCTTTATAAAACTTGGTAATGTAAGGCCTGGAGGGAACTCTCGCCAGAGATGGCGCCCGAATTGAGTAAATACCAAAGGATTTAGGGCGAATTCTATTCAAAATTGTATCTGCAAATAATTTTAAGGTTTTCAAAGTTCTTTTTGTAATTTCGGTCTTTAGAATAAGCGATCAAACGAAAAAAGAAGAAGGAGAAGAAAAAAAGAATCTCTTAATTTGAATTTTTGTTGAAGGGCGAACAAAAGAATACCTGACAGTTTTTGTGCAAATCCCGTCTTCAGACGACGTGGTCGGAAAGCAGATTAAGGAGAGGCCCAGGACGAGCGATTTCCAGTACATTTTGGAGCTACGTCTATGCTTCGAATAAAAGTCAATGAGAAGACAAAAAAAAAGGATCCTTCACTATCAGTCTCCCTTATCATCGCTTCCTTCCATTATCATCTTCGATGTTATTATTAAAAAATCTTTTGTGTTTCGCAATCTTTTGCGAAAGGGATGAATCAATTTTTAACTTCCTTAAATAAGTTATTGTGATCCCCCCACGTTGGGATTTTTGGGGAAGGGCCTTGTAGACCCGGAAGGGACATCGCAACTTTGTCAGCGGTTCCGTCCGGCCGTAGCATTTTTTTCTGGAACACTTTACGGCCACAATTTTCAAAAGATTTTCACCGAAGGTCGGTGAAAAAGAAACTAACGTGGGCGATTTTTTAATTTCGAAAAAATGGCGGAGACATGTCTGTTTGAAATTTTAAAAAATTCGCTGCGAACCGTTGGTCCAATTTTCAAAGTTTTCACCAATTACACCTTATATTTTTTTAAAGAATTTTTGGTGTAGAAAAAATTATTATTTTTGTACATTAATTATCATTTTAGAAGGGAGAAATTTCTTACTTCCACCCGGTACGAGAGGCACCTCTCTTGGGCAAAAATCCCTTTATTTCAACCTTGATACTTGGAACATTTCCAAAAATATTTTTTGAAAAAAAAAACTGCAAATTTAAAAAGAAAACTTAGAAAAATTTTCGAAACAAAACTTAGAAAATTTTTTGAAAAAAAAAAAATTCCCCTCCGTTAAACTTCCCCGCCTTTTAGTTCCCCCTCCGTTATACTTCCCCTCCATTGTAGTTCCCCTCCGTTAACTTCCCCTCCATTGTAGTTCCCCCTCCGTTATACTTCCCTTCCTTTTTACTTCCCCCTCCGTTATACTTCCCCTCCTTTGTACTTCCCCCTCCGTTATACTCCTCCCTTATACTTTCCCCTCCCTAAATTTCTCCTCCGTTTTAAATCCCCCTCCTATATTGTTACTTCTCTTTAAAGAAGTTTTCGTTGGAAGCTCTTCAAACTAGTACTTTTTTTGTATCATGGGGAAATTTGGTGAAAATTGGTGATTTTCCTCATTTTATTGGCCAACTGTTCAACCGAATTTTCGGATTTTCGGCATAAAAACCCTTTTGATCTATAGATCATCCTGATCAGAAGATAAATGCCTCCTTTTTAGAAATCGATTGGTCTAGGACAATTTTTTCCCCTTTCTGCAGTTGGCGATCCTTGATTGTAACAAAACTTGGAGTTTCTGTTTATCAGTAGTAAGTACCATTAAATTTAAACTTTCGTTTTTTTTAAATTTTATTTTTAGTTATGGGGAAAAGTTGTTGTGCACACCCGAAACGTCTGGGCGTCCATATCGTCGACGCTTTTTCTTTATCAGTTGTCGTCATATTTCAAGGAGCGCTGTTGAACTACTACATCATAAGCCATTATAAGGATTTTATTACACCATATTTTCTGTTCGCGGCTGATTTTCTCTGCGTGGCTACATTCATCGGGACGCTTATCGCTTCTTATTCATATTTGGTGAAAGTTTATGTTTTTAAAGATGTCGAAGATGGGATTGTGACGAAGATAAGGACAAGGTTGAAGTCTTCCGCTCCTAAAATTGGGGTTATGCCTCTTTCGTACGTCTCGTGGCTTTTCTACGTCGTCATCCTCGTCACCAAAATCGTTGTCGTCTTCGAATCTGGCCTGACGAAATCGCTAAGTCCAGACAACCATTTCGGCCCGCAGTTGCTTAAAGTTACTATAGCATCATCTTCTTTTGTCTTCTTGCTGTTAGCGGAGGGTCATAACTGGGTGAAAAGAGGGCTTCCAAGAAATGCGTACGTCACGACAGTTTGCGCCAAAACCGGCATCGAAATATTCGATTCGGTTTCGCTTCTTTCCATACTTCTTGAAGGGCCTGTCGAACTCAGCGAAGGATTTAAAGATCTAATTTTGGCTCTGGCTGCCATCAACTTTTTCTACCTGCCGTCAAACTGTACCAATTAAGGTATTCTTTTTACCAGAGTCGGGCGCATTCATTGTTATTAATATTGGAAATGTGCTCAAAAAATGACCTAAGCAAAAGTTGCTTAAAATTGAGCATAGATAAATTGAAAGCATAAAAACATAGGGTTCCCATTTAAAATAACATGTTAGCACCTCTCTTTGCCATCCTGTTTGTACAGTGTTTCTCAATCTTTTTTGAAGCCTGGGCCGGTTAAATTTTTATCGTCGGTAAAGTTTTTGCCCTTTACTTAACGGGCCGGTTAAATTTTTTAACGGGCGGTTAAGTTTTTGCTCTTTACTTAATGGGCCGGTTAAATCTTTTAACGGGTGGTTAAGTTTAGCCCTTTACTTAACGGACCGGTTAAATTTTTTTCGGGCGGTTAAGTTTTTGCCCTTTACTCAACGGGCCGGTTAAACTTTTTAACGGGTGGTTAAGTTTTTGCCCTTTACTTATGGGCCGGTTAAATTTTTGCCCTTTACTTAACAGGCCGGTTAAATTTTTTAACGGGTGGTTAAGTTTTTGCCCTTTACTTAACGGGCCGGTTAAATTTTTTAAGGGTGGTTAAGTTATTGCCCTTTACTTAATGGGCCGGTTAAATTTTTGCCCTTTACTTAACAGGCCGGTTAAATTTTTTAAGGGTGGCTAAGTTTTTGCTCTTTACTTAATGGGCCGGTTAAATTTTTGCCCTTTAATTAACGGGCGGTTAAGTTTTTACCCTTTACTTAACGGGCGTTATTTCGCATTAATAAAAATTGAGCATTAATGTGAAATATATTTTATTCATATTTGCATTCATATTTTATCTGAAATTCATACTTTTTTTGCCTTATATTAGTGATTATGAATTCGCCCTACTCTTGTTTTTATCGAATTTTTTTAAAATAATTTTTTTGTGTAGTTTTCCAGATTTGTCGATCAGCACTGTGGCTAGAGTGGTGACTATGATATACATGCTTGCTCATATAGTATTGATCGACGTTCCATTTTTATCGGTTCGTCTTTATCTCTGGCTTTCATTTCGAGAAAACGCATCAATGTTTCTCATGAAAAATATTCTGAGCATAATTCTCACATTGCGAGGGATGTACCCCGAATTAATTTCGTTCCGTCACGGTTTTTTGAACAACGAAAACGCCCGTTTAGACGAAGACGTCGCTTGGAAAAACGCTAAAAACGACGAATACGCTTTCCTCTCCGACAAAAAAGTCCGACGTGAAATCTTAACTAAAGCTGACATCGAACTTCATGAAATCCACGATAAAAAGACTTCAGAAAACTCCGATAATTGAATTCCAAAAAAATTGTGATCTCCATTTTGTCTACTTATATTTTTATTTATTGGACCAAAATCTCATTTTACAAAAGGTAAAATTTCTATGTGATACTCAAGACTGTGTTTTTTACACAAACTTTTGTACTTTTACATTAAAACTAAATATATTTTAAAATTTATTAATTTATCACTATCTTTTTGGTAAGCCAAATTGGCTAACCTGGAAGGGAAATTTTTTTACCCTCAGGGGATCAGATTTGTAGGCCAAACCTGCATTGCCTTGAAATGAGCAAAAAAATTTCAAAACAGAAAAAGTTGTAGTACTCTCCATTGACGATTTTTGGATCATGAGTCTGTGGCACTGCCGCCATCTTTTTCATAGTAATTATTAAAATGTTCAGCGCTTTTTTAAACTTACTGTTAAAATGAAGGCGATCTGTCAGCTTAAATTTTGCCTGATTCGCCCATTCTATTGGTCGATAGATCTCCACCATTTTGGCCTAGTTTTCACCAAATACTCCCCTCCCAAGTTTTTTTTTTTTTTTTTTTTTTTTATAGTAGGGAGATTTTGAGATGTTCGCGCCCTTTTTTTGTGGCTTAGCTGGGCGAAGACTTTCATTTCTTTTACCTTCCTAGTTCCTTACCAGCACAAATTTGAAATCGGACATGATTGCTATTAAATAAGAGTCTAATGTAAACTTAAATTGCAAAGAAATCAGTTTTTTTTACTTTTTATTAAGTAATCTTTTCTGTCAATGGAGTGCGCCACCAATAAGTGAAGTTCCCGGCTGACTTGTTGCTAAAGTTGAATGTTTTACCATAACTTCTTGGGAACCGAAAAACTTGAAATTTCTAAATAAAATGCCATATCTATCTAAAAAAGGAATAAAATTGTGGCTCCTGGAAGTTTTAGAAATTTTGGCGATAGCCGGAGGGCGTGATGATAGTTATGTACAAGGTAAAAAAAATTAATTTCTTAGCCAAGCTAGGCCAGACGGAACGGGCGTAAATAGCGCTTTCTCCCTACTATTTAAGAAATTATATTTAAAGTGGTGTATTTAGTTGAAATTTGGTGAAAATAGGCCCGGCTGTAGCTCATTAATAAAAATTTAGAAGGCAGGCCTCCGCCATTTTTTTGGAATTTCTAAAAAAGTTCTAAAAAAAATCGGGGCGTGAAGTTATAGGGAAAAATATAATGGCGCCACAGGAAACAAGAAACCGGACATAGAGGGTAATCTAATATTAGGTGTACAAAATCTCGGCCACAGGGTAATTTGAATTTTGTAGATTTTAGCCGAGTTTCAGTACACTTAGTAGTTCATTTTTTCAAAATTGTGAACATTTTAGGCGTTAATGTCCGTCAAAAGTTGACCTTCTCCGTGTAAGAAGGTTATTGAAGTATAACCATTAAGAAGGTTAATTTTTAAAGGCTTGTAAATCGTAAACCGTTACAGATATTGAAAAAATGCACTAAATAAAATCTGTTGGAAATTTAATTCTCTTTAATTTTTATTTATTCATTTTTTCTCTAGGACGCACTGTTTTCAAGATAATTTTTTAAAAAAATTATTTCCGAAAATGGTGCATCTAGAAAATAATTAAGTGCAAATTTATAGAGAACTAAATTTCCTACAATTTTTATTTATTAGGTGTACAAAATGAAACTCAGCCACAGGGTAAATTTGAATTTTGTAGATTTTAGCCGAGTTTCATTTTGTACACCTAATACATAGAAGAAAATTTAACATTACGTTTTGGGCGTCCTGGATTTTATTCACTAGCCTTGTAGGGGATGTCAAAAGGTAAGGATTCACAATTCATAATTTCATCATTTTAATAACAATTCTAATTTTTAGCTCCCCGCAATTTAATTTGCAAGTACGTACTGTATTTCCACGTTGGGAGTAGTGGGGGCGCGAGGGCCGGAAAGGGGAAAGTAGAAAGGCGAAGGTGCCTTCAGAGGATGCCCGCTCCGGAGTTCGAGTAACCAGTTTCACATTTGTAGTCCTTCAAGTGCGAGTGTTTTTTTAACTCCCGAAGCCTCAAAAAAAGAAACCGCGTCGTTTTTGGTGTTTCGATTTGTGCTTTAGATGCAACCTCAAGGATCGAGTCATCTTCACGGTAAGAAAGTCTTAAGATGTAGATGATCTTCGTGGCTGTCCCAAATTTGCGCTTTCCCCATCGTAAAAAACAGAACATTAGTACTTCTGAATAGTGGCTTTTTCGTCATTATTCGTCCATTATAACGGAATTTTTGGGTTTTCACAATTTTCAGGCTTTTAAGTTTGTTTATTTCGTTTTGGCCAGTTCTCTGTTTAAAATTCACTGGCCCGCTGAATACGACTTTAGATCTTATCAACAACTTGTTTTTTAGCTGGGAAATGTCTTGATATAAGTAACTCCTTTAATTTGAGCAGATTTCATTGTCTAGGGGAATTTGATATTTAAACTGTTGAAGCAGAAACTTTTTTTTTCTGCACCATCAGTTCAGGAATCTCGTGTTTTTGTCTAATATTTTATTTTTTAGTCCGCGTTAATCATGAAAAATTAATAGAAAGTTTTTACCGCAATTTGAATGTTTTAAGAGCTTTGTGGCTTAAGGAAAAGCGGAGTTTTTCAGACAATTTGAGAAAAATAATTGGAAAAATAGGAAGAACTAGGAAAAATAGGATATTTCGTCTTCTTTGTTGATCTTTGTTGAAGTAACTAATTTTCAAATTTTTAAAAATTAGGATGAAAAACATGAGTTTTTAGCCAAATTTGAGGAACAATAGTCGTAACTGCTTCAAAATAGGGGAGAAAAAATGAAATCGGGAAAAATTGGGGCCCTTCGGTTTTGAAGAATATTCGTAATTTCGCCGCTTAAAGGCGAAAAAAATGGACCAAAACCTAAAAAATAGACCAATGGAGGCCTTTATTTTCATCGGTTTTTTTACCCTCATCTCAAAATCTCAAGGAGAGAGAAATATGACTTTTTAACCAAATTCAAGGAAGAATAATCGGAATTTCACGCGTTTATAGACTTGGCTTAGGTGTTTTTTCAAAGAAAAATTTTATGTTCTATCTGCTAACAAAAACAATTTTTTCATCTTATTTTAGCTCATTTTAAACTTTCTCAAAAGAAAGTCATTGTCACACCTTAGACAATTTTTCTGAAATAAGTCCTCCCGATTTTATTAAACCAATGATTAGTTTTAACTTCCTTAAAGAAGTTATTGTGATACCCTCCACGACGGGTTTTTAGGGAACGGTCAGACCCCAGAGGGTAAATTCGAATATGATCTTTTCCAATCTCAACTTTGTCTGTGGTGCCGGCCGGTCGTCCGTAGCATTTTTTTCCTGAACACTTTACGGCCACAGTTTTCATCAGATTTTCACCAAAATTTCTTTAGTCGGTGCACAAGGAACTAAAGAGGGCGATTTTTCGAAAAAATAGCGGAGTATGTCTGTTTGAAATTTTAAAAAATTCGCTGCGGCCGAACCGTTGGTCCGATTTTTACCAAATTGTCACCAATTACTCCTTATATTTTTTAAGAATTTTTGGTGTAAAAAATTGCCACTTTTTATTATTATTTTTTTAGTAGGGAGAAATTTCATACTTCTACCCATTACGAGAGGCACATCGGTAGGCCAAAGGGCTCATTATTTCTACCTACACTTAAAAAAATTTTCGAAAAAAAGAACTTAGAAAATTTTCCAGAAAAAAAGCGCAAAAAAAAAAAAACCGGAATATTTGTCGAAAAAAAAACTCGGAAAATTTTCCAAAA
Organism: Orius insidiosus; assembly: GCA_014119065.1. NCBI lineage: Eukaryota > Metazoa > Arthropoda > Insecta > Hemiptera > Anthocoridae > Orius > Orius insidiosus. The sequence continues at coordinate 29,888 of JACGAQ010001041.1, forward strand.
AAATCTTGGAAAATTTTCGAAAAAAAAAAAGAAAACTTGGAAAATTTTTCGAAAAACAAAAGAATTCCCCCCTTTCTTTATACTTCCCTCCCTTTGTTATACTTTGTTCCCTTATACTTCCCCCTCCTTGTACGTCCCCTTCCTATATTGTTACTTCTTTTAAGGAATTTTTCGTTGGAAGCTCTTCAAGTACTTTTTATCTTAAAGACTTTCCTAGAAATTTTCTAGAATGCTTACAATTTTTCCAAATTTTCCTCATTTATTATGTTTTAAAACTTATGTGGCTCTTGTAAACTTAAGGCTCAGCTTAAGAAACAAATGTGTTGTTTTTATTTTGCGTTTCGGCGGGACTTTGCAATTTCAACTTCAATGGTGAAACTTAAAACTGGTTTTTGTAAATGTCTCTCCTCGTGACAGGTTCTTTTTATTTCGAAACCCCGTCATACGATTTAATATTTTCGTCATGGGGGCTTTTTTTGTATATATTTTTTTTTTATTTCCAAATATACGTATTTGCCCTAGTTTTCAGGGTGGACCAACTTTTTTCTAGAATTATAGAAAAGGCGAAATTGACGAGTGTCATATCGCTGCCGGATGTTGATGCCTTCCGCCCAGAGACCGCTTTTACTTTCATGATCTTGATTTCTCAGTGAAAGTTTGATCTTGAAAAATAAAAATTTTTTCGTGTAATTAGTCTTCACGGCGAAAAAAGTGAACATTTACGCAAGGAACTGTAGCGATTCTTCCGCGTTTTCTTGATGTCCGGTGATGGGCCGAAGTATGACGTCTTAAACAAGGCAATTTTGAAGGAATGAAGAGTCATCATTTCTGGAATTTTTAAATTAAAGCTCATCACAAGTAGCTCAGATGCAGATCTATCATCGTCATTTTTGCAGGTGTGTCCCGTGATTCTATAAGTGATTTTTAAATGCTTTCAGTTTATTTACAAATTAAGCGGAAATAATAATTGAAAAATTATTTAAATCATTTGAGGTTAGTGGGTGGGGTTTTTGAGGTTGGTCATGTTTTTTAATGAGGTTCCGATTTTTTCTCAATTATTCTTTATTTTGAGTAAATTTTGAAAAACACTTTTGCTTTTCGGTTTGCAGGTTGACTTGGAACTGGGTCACTTTGGAAATCTGGCTCTCCCTCTCCAATGTTGGTTTTGCTCTTTTTTTTTCCCCGCCTCGTCATCGACGTTTATTTTTCTTATTTTCGTTTAGAGAAATTTAATTCTTAAAAATAGTGTTTGTTTATTGGACTAGAAAAACAAAAGCTGAATCACTGCAAGTTCAGCTTTTTGTTTATACGGACATTCTTTTTACTTTATTCGTTTAATCTACATATTTCACCATTTTCAGCATGGAAAATATGGGCATCAAAAATGCAATTTTTCTGATAAAATCCACTTTTTCGGTCTTTTTTCACAGTCTTCTGGAAAGAAGACCTCAGTTTTAATCGGATTTTTTGCGGTTTTTTGGGCAATGAATTTTTCGGGATTTTAGGGTAGTTTTCCTCGATTTTTCGAGGAGACTCGTTTATTAAGTTAATATCTCGATAACGGCAGGCTTGAGGATGAAAATTTACTAAAACTTTTGTAGGAAATTCAATTTCCTTTCAGTTTGCTTTTATTAATTTTTTGTGTAGGATTAACCGTTTAGAAGATATGTCGAAAAAAGATCACTTAGTTAATATTCGATAACGGCAGGCTAGAGGATAAAAATGAATATTATTCTTTTTGTAGGAAATTTAAAATATCTCGACAACGGCTGGTCTGAGGATGAAAATGAATAAAGTCTTTTATAGAATTTAATTTCCTTTCAGTTTGCTTTTATTAATTTTTTGTGTAGGATTAACCGTTTAGAAGATATGATCGAAAAAAGATCACTTAAACAAGATGAAGTTTATAATTTTTTTTGCCCAAGAAATCTTCTTTTTGCCAGATTTTTTGGAGTGTTTCCGGCAGGTGATTTTTTTTACTCCAAGTTTTCTTGGTTTAATGGCCAGGAAATCCGATTTTTACGGTTTTTTCGGCAGTTTCCCACTATCTCCTGGCCAAGAGACCCGTTTTTTGACCTAATTTATTAATTTTTCTCGGTTTTTCGGTTAAGAAGCCCCCCTTTTAAAAGATTTTTGGCAGTTTTGCCAGTAGACCCTTTTTTTAAACCTAGAAGTTTCTCGATTTATGCTTTTTTGGTTAGTTTCCTTCGATTTTCCGGTCAGAACGCCTTTTTTTAACCTGATTTTAACTAGTTTCCTCCGTTTTTGGCCTTTCTTTTCGGATTTTCGGCCAGAAGAGCCTTTTTTGGCCAGAGTTTAAGAAGTTTCCTAATTTTTTTTCGCCCAAGAAGCCCCCTTTTCTTGGCGTTTTCGTCTGGTTTTCAGCCCCTTTCGGAAGTTTTCCTTTGCTCACTTTTTTTTCTAAGAAGCCTAAGATTTTGGCTCTGACTATTGTCTGGACCTTTTTTTCCGGACCTATCGACCACAAAATATCCATCCTAAAAATAACTTTGCCCTTAATTTTCACCTGAATAGAATTATGAAAGATGACGACCTTTCAAGGGTTTCAAACAATGAACCAGTAAAGATCAGAGATGCTTTTGTCCTTCAAAATGTCTCGTCAAATTAAACATTTTGAAAATTTCAGTAACCGTCTAGTTGAAAAGTTCAAAAATTACTGTAAGCATTTTTTTTGCTTATCATCACTTACTTAGCCGATTCCTTCCTCAGAAAAAGAAGAAAAAATTGTATGTCATCAAACATTTTCGTTTAGAGAACTTATTATCGACTTATTAGGTGTACAAAATGAAACTCGGCTAAAATCTACAAAATTCAAATTTACCCTGCGGCTGAGTTTCATTTTGTACACCTAATAATAAAATTGTAGGAAATTTAATTCTCTATAAATTTGTACTTAATTATTTTTTTCTAGGATGCACCATTTTCGGAAAATAATTTTTTTTTAAATAAATTTATCTTGAAAACAGTGCGTCCTAGAGAAAAAATGAATAGAATAAATTAAAGAGAATTAATTTCCAACAGATTTTATTTAGTGCATTTTTTCAATATCTGTAATTATTAACATTAAATTTTTAAAAATTGTAACGGTTTACGATTTACAAGCCTTTAAAAATTTTCTTAATGGTTATACTTCAATAACCTTCTTACACGGAGGTCAACTTTTGATGGACTTTAACGCCTAAAATGTTCAAAATTTTGAAAAAATGAACTACTAGGTGTACAAAATGAAACTCGGCTAAATCTACAAAATTCAAATTTACCCTGTGGCTGAGTTTCATTTTGTACACCTAATATTTTTTGAAATCGCCGACACTTTTTATTGTAAAATGTCGTTTCCATCCCCCTAAATATTTTGTTGGTCATTCGCGTCAATTTGAGGAAAAGAAGCAAAATTTGCATTTTTTTAAATTGTAGATTTAGAATCTTACAGAAGGAAGAAAAACAACAAAGTAATCAAAATGAAACGTTTTTTTCTAATTCAATTTTGTCGAATAATTACAAATCATGCGATCATTTAAAAGATTTTTTTTTTTTCATTCCGAGATATTTCGATGGAAATTGCTTCCTAGCCATTGTAATCTTTTTATATATCACGAAGCATTTTTTATATACGTATTAATTTTTAAAAATTAACTTTCGTGTCTATAATTTTCTTCAAGGTCGCCAAGTGGGAACGTCCGGTCTTCGCAGAAAAAAAAGAAAAGAAAATTAACACTGGTGATCTTTAGTTTTTACGAAATGTGCCGACATCTTGATTTATTTCCGACGGGTTTTATAATTTTTTTGTTTTGTTTCAGGAGGACTTTTAAAATGTGATATGCTGTCGTAGATATTACAGGTCAGTAAAGTGGAAATTTTTCGTTTTTCAAATATTGCTGAGTGGAGTGGGCAAAAAAAAATTATTAGTCAAAAGAGCCTTTTTATTAAAAAATTAATTCTGAATAAGTAGAAATTTTTTTTAACAAAAATTTATCCTCCCCGGCGGGGAATCGAACCCCGGTCTCCCGCGTGACAGGCGGGGATACTGACCACTATACTACCGAGGACTCATGCTAGTTTCCCCACAATTTAGTACATGAGATTTTATTTAGGTAATAGCTTTGTTCCAACTGCAGTTTGAAACTGGTTTGAAACTCTTGGAGCACGCAGAAGGATTTGGACTTCAAGTTCGTCACTGGACGGAAAACGATTTTAACGACGTCTAATTTGACGTCCAAATCCTTCTGCGCATGCTGAGTTTCAAACTGCGGTTGGAACAAAGCTAATATTATAATAGTATTGGAGTCTAACGAGTTAAACTTTTCTAAGAGAAATTATTGGCTTACCCTCCATGTTTGGGGAGAAATTTGGGCTGCCTACGCCCTTTCCGGGTGGCCTCGCTGGGCGATGAAAAAATTTCAAAATATTAACTTCAAAATTTTTTTCTCGATAGTCGCTGTTCTTACTCCTGGCGGGGCGAAGACTTCCAAAAGTCAAAAAGTCCAAGAGTTTGGCGAAGACGCCAAAAAATAGTTTTGGTCCAAAAGTCGAAAAAAAATGCCCCAAAAAAATTGTCCCCTTGGCCGAAAAGCACGCCTTAAATTCCAGACTTATGTGTTTTTTGGCCTAAAAAGGAGGAAAACGCCCAAAAAATAGGTTTTAAGAACACCCGGAAACTATGACGGCGGAAAAATGTAGGAAAACGCTCAAAAATCGAAACGAAAGGGGGTTGTTTGGTGGTAATCTAAGTTAACGCAAGAAAATCTGCTTTCTTGTCCCTTGGGCGAAGATTTCCTTAAGTCAAGAAGTCCAAGAGTTTTGCGAAGACGCCAAAGTAGTTGTCCTAAAAAAAGAAGAACAGCGTACCTAGCCTTTTTATCATTAAATACCTCAAAAACTATCGGTTTTAGGGGGTGTTTGTGCCCCAACCAAAGAGCTTTCTATTAGGTGTACAAAATGAAACTCAGCCACAGGGTAAATTTGAATTTTGTAGATTTTAGCCGAGTTTCATTTTGTTCACCTAGTAGTTCATTTTTTCAAAAATTTTAACATTTTAGGCGTTAAAGTCCATCAAAAGTTGACCTTCTCCGTGTAAGAAGGTTATTGAAGGATAACCATTAAGAAGGTTAATTTTTAAAGGCTTGTAAATCGTAACCGTTACAGATATTGAAAAAATGCACTAAATAAAATCTGTTGGAAATTCAATTCTCTTTAATTTTTATTCTATTCATTTTTTCTCTAGGACGCAATGTTTTCAAGATAAATTTATTTTAAAAAAAAATTATTTTCCGAAAATGGTGCATCCTAGAAAAAAAATAATTACATAAGTACAATTTATAGAGAATTAATTTCCTACAATTTTTATTTATTAGGTGTACAAAATGAGCCACAGGGTAAATTCGAATTTTGTAGATTTTAGCCGAGTTTCATTTTGTACACCTAATATATGCAAAAGAGCATGAAAATCGTGCTATATCCTTAAATATCCCAAAAACTGGCGCTTTTAGGGACTCGAACATTGAGTGCTCCTCGAAGGGCTTCCAAAAAGTCTGATTTGGGGCTAGGCAGGACCGTTTTTCGGCGCAAGTTTCCCGGGGTGGAGCCCTCGAAGGGGTTGAGCAATTTGAGGATCACGGAGGACCGTGACACAATTAGCAACTTTCCAATCTTCACGCGATCCCAATCCCCTCTTAATGGAAATGCAATCAATTTTATCCAACAAAATAGAAAAACGGAGAAAAGTGCGCTTCGTTCAAATCTTTTCCCTCAGCAACCTTTCTCTTAAGTCACACCACAGGTTAATTTTTAGCTTTCACTGCAGCTTTAAAACACGTTCCGTTCTCGTTATGTCACAAGAGAAAGAATGATCAATAAAAATTTTTTTATCAAAAACTTTCAACTTTTTATTGATGTTGAGATAGAAGAAATGCAGGTCGGGATAATTGTCCGGTCTTTGGGGAATCCCCGCTCTGACGCAAAAGAGGTCTCTGCCCGTTGCATCTTGAAAACCGCATAAAAAAGACTCAACATTCATTTTCTATTTTTAACTTCCAATCACACGTTTATTAAAATTTTCATTAAATTTGCTTAAATAATCATTTTTAATGAGTTCCTTCGTATTTTACACAAGTCCCTTTCATAACAGAACCGAAAGCGGTGAATATACAACTTATGTTAAGAAACCTGTTTCTAAGAATTAAGATGCAACCGTAATAACCTTGGCCGTATTAAAAAAAAAGGTAAAAAAGCGGAAAAAATGTTTACATTTCACCTAGAAACAGTCATGCGATTGCCAACTTCCTTAACGTTTGAGAGAGAAAAAAATGTTCAAATTTAATTTTTTTGGCATTTTAATCATTTGATAAATCAAAAAGTTTATAAACATGGATTTATTTGGCAAAAGACCCAGTCAAAAAGCTGTGAAATCTCGGTAAAAATGGGGTATAATGGGGTTTATTTATGAAAAAACCGAGAAAACTTCCAAAATCCTGTAAAACGGGGGTTTCTCTGTCAAAAAACCGAGAAAGACTCTTGAAATTCCTGTAAAAATTTTTGTTTTGCTTTTTTACGAAAAAAAAAAAGTGTTTTTAACTTACTTAACTTTACTGAAAATTCTAGAACGTTGAAAATAGGAAGGTAAATAAGAATAAATAGAAAAAAAGAAATATGTAAATAGGAAGGGCGTTTTTTGAAGACTAAAAAACTGGGCTTTTCCCCGCCTTTTTTTGTTTAATTTTGTATTTATTTATTAGGTGTACAAAATGAAACTCAGCCACAGGTAAATTTGAATTTTGTAGATTTTAGCCGATTTTCATTTTGTACACCTAGTAGTTTATTTTTTCAAAATTTTGAACATTTTAGGCGTTAAAGTCCACCAAAAGTTGACCTTCTCCGTGTAAGAAGGTTATTGAAGTATAACCATTAAGAAGGTTAATTTTTAAAGGCTTGTAAATCGTAAACTGTTACAGATATTGAAAAAATGCACTAAATAAAATATGTTGGAAATTCAATTCTCTTTAATTTTTATTCTATTCATTTTTTCTCTAGGACGCACTGTTTTCAAGATAAACTTATTTCAAAAAAAATTATTTCCCGAAAATGGTGCATCGTAGAAAAAAATAATTAAGTACAAATTTATAGAAAATTAAATTTCCTACAATTTTATTTATTAGGTGTACAAAATGAAACTCAGCCACAGGGTAAATTTGAATTTTGTAGATTTTAGCCGACTTTCATTTTGTACACCTAATATACATATAATAAACTCCTTTATTTGAGTTTTTTGTTGGTCAATAATATAGTATGAAGCCGAAAGTAAGTGTTTATTTGCTTCTAAGGAGTTTACGGCCAAAAAACTTAAATTTTTAGTGCGAAAAAATGTTGGGTCAAAAATCACCTAAAATGACTTCTCATAAAAGTGGGGTTTTTTTCCATTTTTACACACCAATAGACGCCATTTTATGGTGTTTTGGGCAAAAAAAAAGACGCAAGTGCTCTATCAGGTTTTCGGGCTTCTCTCTTCTTTTTCCCGTTTTAGGTAGTTTTGTTGCGCAAAAAAAAAAAAAAACTTTTTTTCAAGATGTTTGTTGTCAAAAATGACTTACTGTAAGAGCTCTAACTGGTTTTTAAGGCGTAACAATTGGAAGTTATTTAAATGAAAGTTAAAAAAGCGAGACAAATTTGCAAGCGGCGCCCTAAAACCTTGATACTTTCATAACAATGTCCATGATGTATATAAACCTAGAATTTACAATTTCATAATTTAACTCATAGTATTGACAAACATTCTTCTTTATTAAGGGTTTTTATTATAAACGTTTCCTGTATTAAGCGCTCATTTCTTCCGTAACCAATCAAGGACGAATGTTGAAGACTTTAACGGTCTGTTAACGCAAACTCATCGTCGAATCATGAAAATGTCTATTTTGTAACTATTCTTGTGAACTACCGATTTTTCTCCGACGTTCCTCAAAGAGAAGTTATTGTGACACCCTGCATATCGGTCTCCGGAAAAAGGTCTTCCAGACTCCGCAGTTTTTTAGACTCTATGGGCCGTATTTATAGACGATTACTTAAGGAACGCTTTTCTCAAGGTTTCCTTGAAATTCCTTCTTTACACAAAAAACCTCCCTTGATTCCATCAAATAAAATTGATTTTCACTTATTAGGTGTACAAAATGAAACTCGGCTAAAATCTACAAAATTCAAATTTACTATGTGGCTGAGTTTCATTTTGTACACCTAATAAATAAAAATTGTAGGAAATTTAATTCTCTATTTTGTACTTAATTATTTTTTCTAGGATGCACCATTTTCGGAAAATAATTTTTTTTAAAAAATTTATCTTGAAAACAGTGCGTCCTAGAGAAAAAATGAATAGAATAAAAATTAAAGAGAATTAAATTTCCAACAGATTTTATTAGTGCATTTTTTCAATATCTGTAACGGTTTACGATTTACAAGCCTTTAAAAATTAACCTTCCTAATGGTTATACTTCAATAACCTTCTTACACGGAGAAGGTCAACTTTTGATGGACTTTAACGCCTAAAATGTTTAAAATTTTGAAAAAATGAACTACTAGGTGTACATCTTAAGTTAAGGGAAAGGGATTTTCAAGGTATCCTTTTGGTTAAGGAAAGGAGAGTTTCTAGGAACGTATACAAACAGTGGCCTTGTTGACCAAAAAAATTGTTATGTTTCAGGTTCTGCGGTGAAGAAAAAATGCTAAAATGATAAGATAGCTGTGAGAACTATTTTGATCTCTTCTGGAAAAGGTAATTTTTTTCTTTTTTTTCCTCCCTAATTTTCTTGGTTACTCGATCACAATACATTTTTCATGTGACCCTGAGCTAAAAAATAAGCGCTTCATCAAGTCCTTCGGGGGGTCCTAATTACAAGGAGATTCTGGGCGATTTCCGAGTGAAAGCCATCAATCTTCTTAAAATCCGTGTCAATACCAACAAGGATTTTATTTTAGAAAAAGCCTTTCATTAGTTTCATTTTAAACAAAAAGGGATTTATTTCTGTCGAGGAATGCTCCAGAAAGAATTCAAGGATATCCGGAGTGTAATGATTCATAGAATAAGGGTTTACTTTTAAAAGAAATGACGTCATCAATTGGACACTTTATATGCAGAAAAAAAGTCTTATTTCACCAAAACCGATGTTAGATTAGAAAATCTCGAAAAATGTAGGAGGGAGAAATCTGGGGTGTTCTCGCCTGTTACCTGTGGCCTGGTTCGGCGAAAACTTCCATTTATTCTACCCCCAGACTAACACTTCTATTTTTACGGTTCTCGCGTTGCGTTCGTGCAGGAACCGATTGTGTATTCATTCCACGATATCCGGCACAAGGGAACTATCAAACAGTCATTTTTATAAAAAATTTCTGTTTTTCACAGGAAAAATTGATATATTAGGTGTACAAAATGAAACTCAGCCACAGGGTGAATTTTGTAGATTTTAGCCGAGTTTCATTTTGTACACCTAGTAGTTCATTTTTTCAAAATTTTGAACATTTTAGGCGTTAAAGTCCATCAAAAGTTGACCTTCTCCGTGTAAGAAGGTTATTGAAGTATAACCATTAAGAAGGTTAATTTTTAAAGGCTTGTAAATCGTAAACCGTTACAGATATTGAAAAAATGCACTAAATAAAATCTGTTGGAAATTCAATTCTCTTCAATTTTTATTCTATTCATTTTTTCTCTAGGACCACTGTTTTCAAGAAAATTTATTTAAAAAAAATTATTTTCCGAAAATGGTGCATCCTAGAAAAAAGTAATTAAGTACTTAGGTGTACAAAATGAAACTCAGCCACAGGGTAAATTTGAATTTTGTAGATTTTAGCCGAGTTTCATTTTGTACACCTAATAATTTAACCGAAAAATTAAAGGAAACCACCAAAAAATTTACGATTTACAAGCCTTTAAAAATTAACCTTTTAATGGTTATACTTCATAACCTTCTTACACGGAGAAGGTCAACTTTTGATGGACTTTAACGCCAAAAATGTTTAAAATTTTGAAAAAATGAACTACTATAGCTTTTGTACATTTTTCGCGTTCCCTGTGGCCTAACTCGGCGAAGATTAATTTTTTTCTACCTTTGAAGGAAAATTTAAAATCCCGACGCCATTTATGGCGAAATCCACCTTCTTGGGCCATATTGCGCTTATTCCGTGAGGTCAAAACAAGCAGACTTTTGTAAGAGTTTATATATAGAAAAAATTACTATAATTTTGTATTATTTGAAAAGAATAATGTTTAGGCACATTGAATATGCGTGATCGTCGTGCTGAAATTTAAATCCAATATTGTCTCTAATTACTTAATTAGTTCGAAAATAAGCCGACGTGATTTTCCCTTAGTTTCCTCAAGGGGCCAACGTTCTTTGAGAAGGCCTGATCAAAATTAAGTATTTATTATAATTCGCTATGATCACTTTGCGATATAATTTATTCCTTGTATAATGAGGAGAGAACAAGTTGGATCTTTCAAGGGCATGTCTTTTTATCCCCCACTTTTCAGGATTTCGGCTCACTCATGTCAAACTACGAAGTTCTTATCTCGCCAAGCAAGTTTTTTATCGTCTGAATTCCTATGGAATTATAGTTCTTCCGTAAAAATCTAGAAGAGAAAAACGCAAATGAGTCCTACACATCGAGGCTGGAAAATTACAGTCTTCGCCCAGAAAGGCCATTCTGAACGGGAGTGAATAGGGCAAATTACTTTTTTATTATTTAAGTACATGTGAGTTTACGATACCAGAACAATGCGCAGGCGCGAGCCAACATAATGCGCATGCGTGTATTTTTAGTTCCCGCGTTTTTTCAAAAAGTTTTCTTTCAGATTTGCCTACATTCGAACTACATAGCTTGATAACACGAGGGGGTTAATTTTTTCATCTCGCAAGAAAAGCTCGTTTGGAGAAGAAAAAAAAATCAAACGAGCTCTGTTATCGTAAACTCACATGTACACCTAGTAGTTCATTTTTTCAATTTTTAAACATTGAGGCGTTAAATTTCATCAAAAGTTGACCTTCTCCGTGTAAGAAGGTTATTGAAGTATAACCATTGAGAAGGTTAATTTTTAAAGGCTTGTAAATCGTAAACCGTTACAGATATTGAAAAAATGCACTAAATAAAATGTTGGAAATTTAATTCTCTTTAATTTTTATTCTATTCATTTTTTCTCTAGGACGCACTGTTTTCAAGATAAATTTTTTAAAAAAAATTATTTTCCGAAAATGGTGCATCCTAGAAAAAAAAAAGTGCAAATTTATAGAGAATTAAATTTCCTACAATTTTATTTATTAGGTGTACAAAATGAAACTCAGCCACAGGGTAAATTTGAATTTTGTAGATTTTAGCCGAGTTTCATTTTGTACACCTAATATTTAAAATACGGAGGAATATAGGGCCGTAGCCAGATTTCTGCAATTTTAACGAATTTCGAATACACCTTGATATTTTCAAGGTAGGTAATTATGAAAGGAAGATCTGTAAACTGGTGACGGACAGCCGGCACCACAAACAACCATCCGTTTTTTTCTTCGGGGTCTTCACAAAAAAGGGAGCGTTCACTATTTTATGTAAGACACCGCCAACCTCTCATGATGAACTTGGTCCTCTCTGGCGCCGCCAACGACGACCTTTAACCTCTCTGGCGCCGCCAACGACGACCTTGAACCTCGGGCGGCCCTTTAACCTCTCTGGCGCCGCCAACGACGACCTTGAACCTAACCTCTCTGGCGCCGCCAACGACGACTTGAACCTCGGGCGGCCCTTTAACCTCTCTTGCGCCGCCGTTTGTTAAAGGTCTTCGTTGGCGGCGCCAGAGAGGTTAAAGGTCGTCGTTGGCGGCGCCAGAGAGGTTAAAGGTCGTCGTTGGCGGCGCCAGAGAGGTTAAAGACACAAAAGCCGTCCAAAGTTAAAATATCAGATGTTAAAATGTTTAAAAAATAAGTAATGTATTTTTCAAACGACGCTTGAGGATTTAAGTCTGGGAAGTTGGTTTTTATGGCGAATGGTGTCCGGTGCGTTTTTGACGGTGACTATTCTGTTGTACTCTTTTAGTCTTCGGCAGATGACGAAATAACCTTTGCAAGGGATGTACATTAAAATGATAGACGCGACGAAGAGCACGGAGGCCATCACAAGTTTCGTCCAGAGTTGCCATTCGAGTTTCCCTTTCCTTGTCTCCTCTTCGATCCCGCAGACAAGGAAGTAAAGAAGCCAGATGACACAGAGGAGGGCGATGATGTGAAAAAGAACCGCGCAGACAAGCTTTCGCCTGTCCGTACCGGGAATGTCGAGATTCCAATCTCGGAGCGGTTTCGTTTGAGTCTCCATGACGAATTTGAATTTGCATAGTTCGCACCTGTCCGTCTTCGACGTCTCCACCCAATGTTGGATGCACTTTTCGTGGACGTAGCGCAAAGACCCCGAACAGAAACAGGGCGTTATTAAAGCCGAGACCGCCTCGCCTTCACTCTGACAGATTCTACACATGTTCCCACTTTGACTTGTCGAGTCCGACCCATTTTTGACTGAAAATAGTGAGTTTGTCGGCGTTTTTGGACACACTGTAAGTGATGATCTCTGTTTTGGTATCATCATTTTTTTTTAAATAAAACTAATTTTTGTCATCTGATTTCTACTGTGATGGAAACCATCGACTGTCAAATGGTTCAGGGGCCAATCTTTGGTGAGCTCATTTTTGGAAAACTCGGGACTACCAACCTCAAATTCCACCAAAAAAAGTCAAGTTGGACACAGATTTTGGGGGAAGAAACCTCTTTTTATCAGATTTTTGGTTGTTTTTCTCGTTTCTAGACCAAAAAACTATGTTTAACCATATTTTTTGAACTATTAGGTGTACAAAATGAAACTCGGCTAAAATCTACAAAATTCAAATTTACTATGTGGCTGAGTTTCATTTTGTACACCTAATAAAATTGTAGGAAATTTAATTTTCTATACATTTGTACTTAATTAGTTTTTTCTAGGATGCACCATTTTCGGAAAATAATTTTTTTTAAATAAATTTATCTTGGAAGCAGTGCGTCCTAGAGAAAAAATGAATAAATAAAAATTAAAGAGAATTGAATTTCCAACTGATTTTATTAAGTGCATTTTTTCAATATCTCTAACGGTTTACGATTTACAAGCCTTTAAAAATTAACCTTCTTAATGGTTATACTTCAATAACCTTCTTACACGGAGAAGGTCAACTTTTGATGGACTTTAACGCCTAAAATGTTTAAAATTTTGAAAAAATGAACTACTAGGTGTACAAAATGAAACTCGGCTAAAATCTACAAAATTCAAATTTAACCTGTGGCTGAGTTTCATTTTGTACACCTAATAAAATCCTATATTTCTTCCAAGAAAGCGCCTTTTAACTCAAATTTCGGGCTTTTTTTTTTCTCAAAAAGAAAAAGAAACTCATATTTCTCGTTTTAAGTTATTTTTCGTTTGGAGTTCTCAAAATTTACCACCCCCAATACCTCCCCTTTCCACAATGCGCCCAGATATTTTGTAAAAAAAAAAAAAACTTCCTATACGCCATTTGGCAAATTTTGTACAAAAATCTTCCAAATACTCCATTTGGCAACACTGCCAACCTCAAAACCGCCGTAATGGTCCAGACCTTTCACTTGCTCTTAGCTTAACTCATTTCTGAAAACCGGAAATTTTTTTTCCCTTTTTAACCTTGAAATTTTTTAAATGCAAGCCTTTATAACCCTTCCTCTCGACCTCTTGAGGTAATAGAGAAGAGAAAGTGGAGAAAGTGAATCTACAGAAATCTCCAGCACATTTAAGATATTCTTTATTGATTTTTAGATTTTCTTGCATCATTATAATTCTTCTCTGGATATTTTAAAATGTTCTGGGTCTCTTTAAAGTTGATCGTTTTCCAAAAGTCTTTTCGCGCGAAGTTGCTTTCGACGACGAAATCGTTCTGGGCGCGGTCCGACCCTCGGATGTCGAAATAAGAATAGTTCGGCAATTTTTTAGTTAAAGGTTGCCACTTTTCTGGTAATTTGCCCCTTAAAAAATGCATTTTTACCCAAAAAAAACCTTTTAAGTTTAAGTCTACCTTGATATAAAAGCCATCCAAATTTCAAGCATGTACTTCGACATCTTCAAGGCGTCTGAGTCTTCGTCGAAGACCATGTAATCAGCTCTTAAAACATACGATAAATCATCAGCGTGACTTGCACCTTCAATTAAAAATGACAGTTAAAAATATTGCTCAATTTTTTTTCCATACCTGAGTAAACTGATCGAGATAAATTGTAATATTCTTGTAAACCGGTTTTTCCGATGTGAGAAAATTTCATGGCGTATACGTCAGAAGAAAGATATTTTGCGTGGTATATGGCGGCCAATGAAACTGGCAAATTGAATACACGATCGCTGATCATCTATTAGGAAAATAAATAAAAATGAAACTCAGCCACAGGGTTGATTTTAGCCGAGTTTCATTTTGTACACCTAGTAGTTCATTTTTTCAAAATTTTAAACATTTTAGGCGTTAAAGTCCATTAAAAGTTGACCTTCTCCGTCTAAGAAGGTTATTGAAGTATAACCATAAGAAGGTTAATTTTTAAAGGCTTGTAAATCGTAAACCGTTACAGATATTGAAAAAATGCACCAAATAAAATCTGTTGGAAATTTAATTCTCTTTAATTTTTATTCTATTCATTTTTTCTCTAGGACGCACTGTTTTCAAGATAAATTTATTTTAAAAAAATTATTTTCCGAAAATGGTGCATCCTAGAAAAAAATAATTAAGTGCAAATTTATAGAGAATTAAATTTCCTACAAGTTTTATTTATTAGGTGTACAAAATGAACCGCAGTTTTCATTACCAATTTTGGCTGCAATGAAGGCTTACCTCCACCAATGCCTTTTTGTTCTCCTGAACAGAACCTTTACCGAAATACTCTTCTCTTATCTTTCTCCCGACTTCCTTCTTATCGTGAACGGTGTAGTTGAAGTCCAAAAGATGCGGTATCACCTGCTCCCAATTTTCGTCCAGATATTCCATAAGATGAGGATCCGCTAAAATTTCTGAAGCGAAATTTATTTACGATTCAAAAAAGAACTAACCGGCTCCGGGGTAAAGTCCTTCATCCGCAGTTAATGATACCATTAGCGGAATGTCCATAATCATTTTGTTTTTGATCAGATACGAAGGTGCTTTGTCGATAAAAGCTTTTGGATGTGTCGGCTCGATCACCGGCCCGAAAGGCGTGAATGGATTATATCTCCAACCCTATAAACGTTTTATTTTTTCATTTTTAAAACTCGAAATACCATAAAAAGCTTCGTTAATTCGACTATGTGGTGTCCTGGACGTTCTCTTAAGCATTCGACCATTTTCTCCGAATCGCGATTTAGACAACCCATCTCGTCGGCGATTCTTTCCGCTTTCTGCCGCGAGTTTTCTACTTGAGACCAGTGGCAAAACGCAGAACCGCTTAGCATAATGGCCCGTTTGAAAATTCCTTAAGAGTACATTAAACGATTGTGATTTCCATTCCGTTACCTTTGTTGGCTGAATTCAGAATCTGGTAATGGACGCTGGAACCTCCGGCAGACATGCCGGCGATGGTGATTTTCTCAGGATCTCCGCTGAAGGATTCTATATTCTCTTTTACCCATTTCAATGCCATCTGTTGATCTTTCAACCCGTTGTTTCCCGGCAAGGCGAGATCCTCAGTACTCAAAAATCCTTTAAAAAACCTTTTAGTTTTTTTTTAACATCCAACTCTTTTTTACCAAATATTCCAAGCCTGTAATTCAAAGTGACCAAAATGATGTCGTGGTCAAGTAAATATTTCGGCCCATTTTGAGACCCTGACAAATACATGAAAGCGCCCCCATGAATGTAGACCAAAACTTCCAAACGCTTATTTTTATCGACTTCCTAAACAAAATCAAACATTTTGGAGATTCACTTTCTCAAAAAAGAATCTATTGTATTAGGTGTACAAAATGAAACTCAGCCACAGGTTTTGAATTTTGTAGATTTTAGCCGAGTTTCATTTGTACACGTAGTAGTTCATTTTTTCAAAATTTTGAACATTTTAGGCGTTAAAGTCCATCAAAAGTTGACCTTCTCCGTGTAAGAAGGTTATTGAAGTATAACCATTAAGAAGGTTAATTTTTAAAGGCTTGTAAATCGTAAACCGTTACAGATATTGAAAAAATGCACTAAATAAAATCTGTTGGAAATTTAATTCTCTTTCATTTTTATTCTATTCATTTTTTCTAGGACGCACTGTTTTCAAGATAAATTTTTTTAAAAAAAATATTTTCCGAAAATGGTGCATCCTAGAAAAAATAATTAAGTGCCAATTTATAGAGAATTAAATTTCCTACAAGTTTTATTTATTAGGTGTACAAAATGAAACTCAGCCACAGGGTAAATTTGAATTTTGTAGATTTCAGCCGAGTTTCATTTTGTACACCTAATAATACCCTACATACAGTTTTTGGGAAAGGGCCTTCTCTACACTGTAAAGATTAGCCTTCTCAACAGCCTCCTCCAGCACTTCAATTTTCATTTGATTTTCACCAAATTTTCACGGAATCTCCCTTAGTTAAATTGACGTCTAGTTGTCGAAATTCGCAAAAATGGCGGAGATCTGTCGGTCTACAGTTTTGTTTAATGCGCTACGGCCGTACTATTGGTCCGATCTTCACAAATTTTCACCAAATACTCCTCAAATTTAATAGAATCGGGGAAAAAATTTTTTTTTGACGGTTGGGAGAAAATTGGGTTCTTTACGCCCATCTGTGTGGCTAGACTTATTTTTTCTCCAAAAATTTTTAAATTACCTCCGGTACGAAGACGTTTAAATACAAACAGTCCTCTTCCCCTAGAATTCCCGAAGGCGAATATTGAAGGCAATCAGCGGAAAACCTTGTCGCGTTTAATACGCCCATCCAATTACCCGCCGGGACAGGTTCCTAAAAAAAGACCATAAAAAAAAACTCAAAAGTTTCCTATCTTACGTGAAATCTCAATTGACCAATCGGAGGCTTCGCGTACGGAATCCCGAGGAAAGACGAAATTTTACGCCCTGAAATCGTCTCCTCATATTTTCCAATAATTTTACCTTGTTTGACCGTCAATTCCGGCCTCGCCGATGCTCCGGCTGCCAAAAATAAAATAAATAGTCCCACTTTCATATTCATTTTACGACTGAAACAAACACCGACGTTATCATAGTTTATACACTGATAAGTTTTTTATAATTTAAAAATTTCTTTTTTTTCAAAAAAGATTATCTTCTTCTTTTTCTACACAACTTTTTTTTTAAGAACTGAAAATTAATGGACTCAAAAGATTCAATTAAAGGTCAACTAAGATTCAAGGCTAAGTTTGTAGGGGGAAGTCGAAATATGGGGTGGGATCTTGAAAAAAGACAAGGAAACAGAATTTTAATCCGACAACACAATGGGTTTAAATTTTTACGATTTATTCATTTTTTTAAGATTACTTCATACTGTCTACAAGAGTTTACCTTGGCGAAAAACACTCTTTTAAAATAAGTTTTGAAAAAAAAAAAAAAAATAAAAATTATATCAGACTAGAAGGCTCCAAAGTTTAAATCTTTTTAAAAGCGTTTCATCGATCAAAGAGGTCAATGAGATCGTGTAAAATAAATTATTTGATAAAAAGAGTTCGTTTTTATGATAAAAATTATTCACAGAGATAATGCCCGGGAGTCTGTGTTCGTTTATTCCGCAGGATGGACGCCTCGAAGGTACAAAAAAAATTTTTTGGGGTATTTTCATCTTTTTTCTTTCTCTCGGCCTTCGTGCAAATTTACCCTGTGGCTGAGTTTCATTTTGTACACCTAATAAATAAAAATGTAGGAAATTTAATTCTCTATTTTGCACTTAATTATTTTTTTCTAGGATGCACCATTTTCGGAAAATAATTTTTTTAAATAAAAATCTTGAAAACAGTGCGTCCTAGAGAAAAAATGAATAGAATAAAAATTAAAGAGAATTAAATTTCCAACAGATTTTATTTAGTGCATTTTTTCAATATCTGTAACGGTTTACGATTTACAAGCCTTTAAAAATTAACCTTCTTAATGGTTATACTTCAATAACCTTCTTACACGGAGAAGGTCAACTTTTGATGGACTTTAACGCCTAAAATGTTTAAAATTTTGAAAAAATGAACTACTACGTGTACAAAATGAAACTCGGCTAAAATCTACAAAATTCAAATTTACCCTGTGGCTGAGTTTCATTTTGTACACCTAATAATTTTCTTGTTAATGTTTTATTAATTCGTTTTTTCTTTGCAGGGAGCCATGCCGGCCCTAACGCTGTTTGGCCGAAAATGGCTAGCAGGAACGGACGATATGGTTTTCCCTAGCCTCATAGAACTATTTATCCGCGGAATATGGTAAGTTTTTATTTTATTTTAAATATAAGTCGTTTATTTTGGGTGCCTATTTCCGTCTAAAGAGATGGGACAAGCGAAATGAAATCGTGACCGACGCCTGAGATAAAAATCCTTTTGTGGCCTTGACACAAAGGGTGAACTTGTCAAAAAACACTGTGGCTGTTTTTAAAACTTTTTTTTTACAGTTTACTCTTAAGCTTCTCAAAGACAAGTTATTGGAGTACTCTCCATGGAAGGTTTTTTGGGAGAAGGTCTTAAGGACCCTGTAGAAAAAAAATTGATTTATTAGGTGTACAAAATGAAACTCGGCTAAAATCTACAAAATTCAAATTTACCCTGTGGCTGAGTTTCATTTTGTACACCTAATAAATAAAAATTGTAGGAAATTTAATTCTCTATAAATTTGTACTTAATTATTTTTTTCTAGGATGCACCATTTTCAGAAAATAATTTTTTAAAATAAATTTATCTTGAAAACAGTGCGTCCTAGAGAAAAAATGAATAGAATAAAAATTAAAGAGAATTAAATTCCAACACATTTTATTTAGTGCATTTTTTCAATATCTCTAACGGTTTACGATTTACAAGCCTTTAAAAATTAACCTTCTTAATGGTTATTCTTCAATAACCTTCTTACACGAAGAAGGTCAACTTTTGATGGACTTAACGCCTAAAATGTTCAAAATTTTGAAAAAATGAACTACTAGGTACAAAATGTAACTCGGCTAAAATCTACAAAATTCAAATTTACCCTGTGGCTGAGTTTCATTTTGTACACCTAATATTAAGAATTCATAAAAAAAAAAAAGTTTTTTTTCAATGGTAGGGAGAAATTTGGGCTGTTTACGCCCAACGTGTGGCCTGACTTGGTGATGACTTTTTCTGTCTTCCATATTTTTTTATCCTCCCTAAGTTTACATTGGGCCAGAACTTCGAATTTTGATCAATTTTTTTCATAATTTCGTAGGATGTCCCTTATCGGAGTGGCGACATGCCGGTATTACAACGCGACATTCGGCTGCACGTCTGGTGGCGAAATAGTTCGGGCTTATCTCGTCGGAAAACTCGCTATTCTCGGACTAGTCAGCCTTCTATTGGTCGTCATCATCAACAGGAGCGCTCAGGGGTCGATCGTCGACGTTTATTCGAGAAGACACGTCCCTAAACTTCTCGCTATCAAGTGTGTTGTCTAAAATTTTAATTTTAATTTATTTATAACCTTTTTTTGTTTCTTTAGAATCATACTTTTAGCTCCGGAAGTCGCCTGGAATATTATGGGATCGATATGGGCCTATATGAACGTTGTCCATTGTAGTGAATATGATCATTACACAAATACAGCTATTGATGGTACGTTAAATTTTAAATAATGATTAACATGGTTGAACCTCGGCGTCCTTTATAACCTAGGTAAGGTTATACTGTCCCAACCTATACCACAATGTTTGTGTTTGAGGTTATTACAATGATTCTATCATGGCGCCTAACCTTAATTTTCTTTCAGTTTTGGTTTGCCTCGATTGGCTTCTTTTCGCTCTGGCTGTATTCACACTTTTTATGGTCATCGACCCGATCGGTTCGGTCAAACTTTCCGGGTCGCAGCCGGACCTGACACTCGACTCGCTCCATCATCGAAAAGTGACTTCGGTCTGGCTTCGACGTTTCCGCTGGATCTTCTGCTGGATCATACGTGATAAACAATCACATGAAGCCTTCTCCCAAGTAGCCAGTACGTTTTAGTTACCTTCCACCTCTGAAATCTAATTTTTTTTAAAGGTTTAATAAGTTCCATGTTTCGTGATACGGATCTAGTTCCGAGTGATATCATCGCAGGATTCGTTTTGCTCAGAGTCAAACAAAAACGGGAATCCCGCGAACAAAGAAGAATCGAATTGATTGCAGAACAAAGACTTAAATATACGACAGGTAACTTCGATTTTCTCACAATTATTTTTTAATATTAATTCAAATTTTATTCCTATTGTTAGTTTATTATTACTGTCTTCATTAATTAGAGATTTTTTAATTAATTTTTTTCTCACTTTTAGACGTAAAAGAAGCCTTTTTAGGTGTCCCAAGTTGGATGAGCTGGAAAAAGCAGAGCATTTTATGAAATTATCTCTTTCGAGCTACGGATGCCCGATGATTATGATCATCCATTGTTTTACTGGCATTTTTAAACTTCTTGCGCATGCCACTTGCTGTGCATGTTTCAGGTAATTTTGGTATATTTATGAATATTTTGAGATCAAATTTGGAATTTTCCAAATCAAAATTTTGGCGCAAAATCTTTGGGTGGTGACCCGGAGGCCTGAAACCAAAGTAAGATTTTTTCCATAATTTTTGGACAAAAAACACTATTTTAAACCGGATTATTGGGCGTTTTTCTACATTTTCTGATCAAAAAATCGGGTTTATCAGTGTTTTTAACGTTATTTTAGTGAGCGAGCTAAATTTTGTATAGACACCCATGGAGAAAAACTTATTTCCTTACACATTTTTTATGAAACTCATTATAAATTGTAAAACTTGAAACATTTGAAGTGGAAAATTCCAAAGGAAAATCAAGAATGATAAAGGTTACGTTAATGTAACAATGTTATAACCTGTCTTGCTGCGTGTTTTAACTCTTGAATATTTTTAGATCAAAGCCTACTCTTGTGCGGGTGATAACTGTTGTTTATGCCACCTTGCTGGAGTTAAAGCATTATCTAAGTTACCTGAAAAAGACATTTTATACGCTTCGTTCAAAAATCATATATTTGAAGTAAGTTAAATTGAAATTTCCAATATAATTTGATTGTTGTTTTTAGCTTCCGTTTTTAATAATTGCCGACCATAAAACGTCGAATATTGTGGTTGTAATAAGAGGGTCGATGTCGATGAGAGATGTTTTTACTGATTTAACTGCAGTTCCTGAGAAGTTCGAAGGGGAAGGGATACCTCCGGACAGCCTGGCGCATAAAGGGATGCTGATGTGTGCGACGACATTAAAAAAACATTTTGAAGACAACCACGTTTTGGATAAAGCTTTTCAAACTTTTCCAAACTATGGGTTGGTTCTAACAGGTCATAGTTTGGGCGCAGGGACGTCGATTATTCTCGGCTTCTTACTCAGGCCGACATATCCTGATTTAAAAGTTTACGGTTTCGCCACCCCAGGTGGTCTTTTAACTCAGAAGGCGGCCGCAGAATCCGAAAAGTTCGCTCTCTCCATTGGACTCGGCGATGACTTCATCATGAGATTGAGCATCCCTAATTTTGAGGATCTACGAGTCCAACTTTTTAATGTTTTACAATCATGTAGACTACCAAAAGTAAGTTGTTCTTAAAAGGAATTTTTTTTATATTTTTATTTTAGTATCGAGTTTTCTTGAATGGATTCGGCTACACACTCTTTGGCATTCCATCAAGAGATTTGGAGTCGACCTGGAGAAATGATAGGCCAACGCCAAAGTTTAGGCCACCAGAACAGCAAAGACGAGTTCTCATCCCTCCCCATAGCGTACGTCACCAAATCCTTTCCTGAAGTTTAAAAAAAAAATTTCTTTTCTAGGATGTCCTATCTAGAAGGTACTGCAAAGTAAATTTGTACACCGCTGGGAAAATTTTACACATAGCACCTAAAAGAAAGACAAAAGATGAAAAGTAAATTAAAATATTTTATTTTAAATAATATATATTTTTTTAGAAAATCTGAAGATGAAGAACATACGAAATGAGGTGGCTGAGCCCCGAGGATTTCCTCGAACTTAGGATAATGCCGCGGATGCTTCTTGACCATCTACCGCAGAATCTCTTAAAAGCTATCCGAACAGTATTGGAAGAGCAAAGAACTGAAATCATCGAATATCCTCAAATAACGATCATTTAAGTTTTTTTTTAAAAAGTGATAAATTTGTATTTTTATGGATCTGCTACGCTCAAAAAAAGGCCCTTAAAATGGGGTCTTAATTTTTGAATTTTTTTTTTATATTTTACAATTCGTATAGGAAGTAAAAAAATTATAAAAACGGTTGAATTTTATCAAAATATTTTCTTTTTGTAAATAAGAAAAATTAGTAATTTTTAATACTTTATTTATGATAAATCCACCTCACTTGGCTCTCAATTAATAGGTAAAAATATCATAAAGGCATTTAGGTGAAGAACTCGTTTTCTACAAGAAAAAAGCTCAAAAACGACCTTTTTAGTAAACATTTACCTATTAGGTGTACATAATGAAACTCGGCTAAAATCTACAAAATTCAAATTTACCCTGTGGCTGAGTTTCATTTTGTACACCTAATAACTAAAAATTGTAGGAAATTTAATTCTCTATAAATTTGTACTTAATTATTTTTTTCTAGGATGCACCATTTTCGGAAAATAATTTTTTTTTTTAAATAAATTTATCTTGAAAACAGTGCGTCCTAGAAAAAAAATGAATAGAATAAAATTAAAGAGAATTGAATTTCCAACTGATTTTATTTTGTGCATTTTTCAATATCTGTAACGGTTTACGATTTACAAGCCTTTAAAAATGAATCTTCTTAATGGTTATACTTCAATAACCTTACACGGAGAAGGTCAACTTTTGATGGACTTTAACGCCTAAAATGTTCAAAATTTTGAAAAAATGAACTGCTAGGTGCAAATGAAACTCGGCTAAAATCTACAAAATTCAAATTTACCCTGTGTTTCATTTTGTACACCTAATAAAATAAAGAATTAAAGTAGGAGGGCAAATCGCAGGGCTGTAGCCAGAGAAGAGACTTCCGAATTCCCAGATAAGCAAAATCTGGGGGTCTAAAGAATGAGTTTCTGGGCCAAAAGATCTCAAAATTATTAGCCCCTAATAGCAGGTAACTATCAGTGATTAAGCCCTCAAAATCAGCCAAACGCGTTCTTTTGGACATAAGGAGGGGGAGGAAATGACTCTAAAGTTTAATAAAAAGGGAAACAACAAAATTCAAAATTGAACGTGTTTTGAGAAGAAAGAAGAGAAAAAAACGCCCAAAATAGTGTTTATTGTGGAAAATATCCTGGTTACAGCCCTTGCTTCTTAATTTTAGCAAACATCTTTGGAGAATTTTTACCCTAAAAATAAATTTCTCAAACTTTTTTTTCTTCTTTTTATTCTATTAAAAAGTACAACAAAAATAGGAAGAAACATCAGAATACTGAAAAATTTTCTGTGAAAAAGTTTTTATAGGAATTCGTTCATTTTATTATAGTGCACTAATTTTTATAATAAACAAAGTACAACTGCGACTTTCATTCCAAAAAATTCAAATTAAAAAAATTTAATTTAAATAATCATTAGAAAAAAAGCGAAATAAAAATTCGTTGAAAAAGCTCCCTATAAAATTCAGCTAGAAGCCAGCTGTATAAAAAAAACTATAATTCCAAAAAGGGGTGAGCTTTTGCTGGAAATTCATGCCAGCTTCAGACGAGTTTCGGTCCACATTTTTTGTCGGCTCGACAAAAAACAAAATTCTACATAAATTCGACTATTTTGAAGCTTTCGACCCAGCAGACTTTTAAAAAAGTGGGTTTATCAAATCCATAATGGGTTGATTGATCCCAAAAGTGACCAAGAGGCCCGTTCAGGAAAAAAAATTTAAAGCGAAAGGAGGAAAATTTTTGGGCCGCAACAAGGGAAAAAAATCCCTCGACTAGAATCAATATAAAAACAAATCCAGCATTTATTCTAACTTAACTAGAAACTAAAAAATAAAATAAAATAAAGGAAAAAAAAAACTTTAATAGAAAATACAAGAGTTTTTTCTTCTTTTAAGGGCGTTCGAGGGCCCTCAAAAGAAAAAAAAAATGCGTGCAGAAAAACACAGCGAAGCGTATCGCCGGACACGTTTCACAAGTCATGCCGATTCATAAAAACACATCCATTTCAACCTCATCACACATAGAGGTGAAAGAAAAAAAGAAACTTTTTATTTTATTTTAAAAACACAATGTTAAGTTAGAATATTGCAGGATATTCAAGGGAAAGGGTCAAATTTATCTTTAAATAATGAAATTTTGATATTTTTTTTTTTATTCTTTTTTTCTCTTTTGTCCAAATACATTTTTTTAAGTGTTATAAATTTTTTTTTTTTTTGTCCAAGGAATGTTAAAAACGGCTCAAACAAAAAGATGACTGAAATATTAAAATTATTTACATTTTAAATAACATAATTTTGTCTACATAAAGTAACACTTACATTTTTTTTTTTTTTTTTTTTTGGCTACTCGGAAAAAAAAGGACTGAGGCGCCCGGATTCGTAATCTAAAATACATTTTAAAATAATAAAAAATTTTTTTTTTTTAGATTTTTATATATTTTTTGTTGTTTATTATGATAGACAAAAATGTTAAAATTCAACCTTAGGAAATGGGAGGATACAAAATGATTGGGGGAAATGCAATGTTCTAACTTAACTATAGCCTTTAATGATGAAGGTTGAAAATTAAATGTATTAAATTATAAATCAGTATGGCGCATAAAACGGACGGCGATACGCTCTGGCGCTTCTCGTCACGCGGTAACCGCCGTAGAAAGCGCCGCCACGTGCGAACCGGCTGCGACCTCGACCGCCTCTGAATCCTCGGTTGGTAGTACTGAGTCCGGGGCGGTTTGTACGTTTCGGGTTGACTTTGATTTGCCGTCCGCGGAAAAGAGATTCGTCCATCGCCATCGCGGTTTGCACGGAGTCCTTATCCGTGAATTCGATGTACGCGAATCCTTTGGGATGTCCGTTGAATTTGTTGCAGAGGATGGTGACGCGGACGATGGAACCGCATCCGTGGAAGTGCGATTCGAGTTCTTCCGCGGTCGCTCCGTAATCGACGTTTCCGACGTAAATCGAGCGATTGTCCACTTCGACTTTTTCCTCCATCGACATATTTAGTCCGACCCCTCCGGTGGCCGGTGGGCTACCCAAATTCATCTGTTTATCCACCTCCGTCTGCATTTGCTTCAATTTTTCCGCTTCTTCTTCCATTTCACGTACTCGCGCTTTGATCGCCTCCAATTCCTGGTCGTCGACCTGATCGACGCCGCCTCCGAGTTCCGTCTCGCCGTTTTCGCCGGTCGCCTCCTCCCCGTTTTCCATCGATTCCATCATATCCGAACTCATTTCGTTATTCTCCGCCATTAAAATGCTTCTTTTACCTTTAAACAAAAACAAAATCAAAACTAAAAACAATCGAAATCAACCTTCCACGTAAGGTACGAAAATGCGGCACTCACGTCTCTCTCGCACGCCCGCCTCCGAAGCCTTTTTACACTACCTTCTCTCGAGAAACTTTCCAATATTCATAACAGTTTTTCAGTCTTTTTTATTAAATTAATTCAATTTATGAAAAACCGGCTAACTATTCGATTTAATTCACTATTATTAAAATATACGAAAAATCAAAATACAAAATCCTGAGAGACTTTTTACGCAAACCAGAAAATGAAGCTTCCAAATCGTCAATCCTACCAACCTTCATTTCGACCTAATTTCAATTTACACATTTTTAAAAATAAATCGATTGATCTAATCACAAAATTAATTCAAAAACCCTTATAAACAATAAAAACCTATTTCAATATAAAAATTAACTTAAAATAGTAACAAAATGATTTTTCTTTAAAATGGCCCCTCCATAATTTACGCTATACAACCTAAATTAAATTTTTCTTACCATAAAAACCTTATTATTAGACTTCATTATTTATTTTAGCGATTATTTTTATTCTTTTTTTAAACAAATTGATGCATTTTACAAGAATAGCATTGAGGCGGGACGTTAACCCTTCTCTGGTGACGACATGGAAAACCTTTTATTTTATTTATTCGGCGTTCGAAAATGGCGCACCCCGGTTTCCTCTAACTTTTGTTTATTTTTATAAAAATAAATAAAAATTTCCTTTTTTAAAAGTAATGGTCGCATTTTTGATAAAGGTCGATCATAAAGACTAAGGGGGCGATCTAGACATAAAAAATTGCCTTAAAAAATAATTGGTAAGTTCTTAGTTTGTTTGGTTTTTGTTTAATATTTTATTTTAGGTTGAAGAATGTCGGGGAAAAGGCCAGCGGAAACGGAGGCCGGGGGCGGAGGACAGCCTCCGCAGAAAAAAGTCCAGTTCCTACCGATTAAAATCGGACCGATTTCAACTTTGGAAGAGATGGACATAAAAGTCCTTCAATTTCAGAATAAGAAGTTGGCCCAAGTAATAGACGCAATGGTTTTTGAGTTTTTGATTTTTGATCTTTTTTAGAGGTTGGAGCAAAGGCATCGGGTGGAGGCGGAGCTGAGGCAGCGGATCGAGCAGCTTGAAAAGCGTCAGACGCAGGACGATGCCGTTCTCAATGTCGTCAATCGTACTGGAACCAACTGAATGAAGACATTCGGGTTTTACTTCAAAGATTCGATGCTGAAACTGCCGATGAGTCTGAAAACAAAAGTAATTTCAATCTATCATGATAGCTGTCAAATCTTTACACTCAGCTGGTTTTCATCCTTTATGTTATCTGCCGGGCTCGTGTTGACTATGTCAAATCTATTGCACTGAGCTAGTCATGGGACGTTGTCTCATTTGAGTCTATTGAACTCAGCTGCTCAAAATCTGAAGCCATTGGACGATATCTCATTGAAGTCATTGAACGTTATCAGTTGAGAATCATGCTCAGCTCGTTTCTCTCATTGGACGTTGTCTAATCTAACACACCCTGCTGGTCATCAGCCTACACATCATTACACCTGATCTCAGTTGAGTCTATCATGCTCAGCTGGTTACTATCACTGGACGATGTGTAGTCTATCACACCCTGCTGGTCAGCGTCCTATACATTAGACCTAATCTCAGTTGAGTCTACTACACTCAGCTGGGTACTATCATTGGACAATGTGTAGTCCATCACACTCTACTGGTCAGCGTCCTACACATCATCACACCTAATCTCAGTTGAGTCTATTACACTCAGCTGGCTGCTATCATTGGACGTTGTATAGTCTGTCACACTTAGCTGGTCAACATCCTCCATTCCACCTTATCCAAGTTGTTTCTATTACTTACAGCTACAGTTTCGCCCATTTTTATGTTTAATTTATTACAATCAGCTGTTTTTTTTTTTGACGCCAAGTCAGCTGGTTCATCCAATTTGTCGATTATACCCAGCATGTCAATACTTTCTCAATCATGAGACATAGACATTCCTCTGCTGAATATATCAAATCTATTGCACTGAGCTAGTTCTTTATGCAATGTTGATTTAAGCTTATCTATGATGATCTAATCTTTAATTTTAAGATGAAAGTGAGGCGACAACGTCGTTTTTACTATCAGCTGGGGATAAAGAAGAACTTGATGAAAAGCTCGCAAATCGCGTTCAAGTCTCCAAACGTGCGGTCGCCAAAGTCATCCAAGCGTTTGACCGCTTGATGCAGAGGAACGAAAAAATCACGATGGCGTTGAAAGGAGAACTAGATGGCGGTGGTATGTATATGATTTATGTGAACCATTTTTTCTTAATTTTTTAAAATTAGACGAAGCACCTGTGATGGACGAAGTGGTTCGTCAAGCCAATATCGATTTGCAAGCCGAAAATCGCAACTTACAAGCCCTTAACACTTCTCTTCATAAAAAGTATCATGGAATATCCCTAAAGTACTTTTAAAATCAATTTTTGCTGGGAAATTAATTTAAAATTTTAGATGGCAGAGCTTCAGGATAGCGTGGCCGGCCGTGAAACGGAAGCCGCGAACTGAGGAACCAAATCGACGATCTGCAGTATGAATTGAACAAAGTTCAAGCGAGGAATGACAAACTGGAACATCATTTGGCCGAAGCGATCGAAAAATTGAAGAACTATCAGCAGATTCAAGGGGAAGAAAAAGGAGTCGCTAAACCCGCCCAAGTCACCAACGTCTCACAATGGAAAGTTGAAGAACTTCAGAAAGAACTGGAAGAAACGCGCGAAGTCGCTAATAATCGTCTTACTGAGCTTGATAAACTTCACCAACAACACAGAGAGACTTTAAAAGAAGTTGAAAAGCTGAAGATGGATGTAAGTATTATACAGAGTGTTTCAACTGTTTTTTACAAACAAAATGTTTTTTTCTCCCGCAGATTCGCCAGCTTCCGGAAAGCGTTATAGTTGAAACGACTGAATACAAATGCTTCAGTCTCAATTCTCCGTTTTGTACAATGAGTCTATGCAGTTGAAAACGCAGCTTGATGAAGTCCGACATCAGTTGGCAACAATGAAAAACGCGCATTTACGCCAGATCGAGATGATGGAAAGCGATGAGCTAATAAATCAGAAGAAACTAAGACGGAAGTTATTCAACTGGAAGATCATCTTGCCCAAGTACGAAAGGAATATGAGATGCTACGTATCGAGTTTGAACAAAACTACGCAGCCAACGAACAGACGGGTCCCATCAACCGCGAAATGCGTCATCTCATAACATCTCTCCAGAACCACAACGTCCAATTAAAAGGCGAAGTTCATCGATATAAACGCAAATATAAAGACGCCAATTCTGAAATACCAAAAGTTAGTTCAATTATTCTCTATTCTCTAATTTCTCCCTTTTTTTAGCTCAAAAAAGAAATAGAAGATCTTCAAAACAAGTTGAATGTCACTCCAGGGGCGATTCAGGATAGCAAAGAAGGGATTGTGGAGTGTAAAGAAGAAGAAGGAAACAGTCATAATGGCGATGGCTGTAAAATAAAAGAAGAGCCGACTGTCATTAAAAAAGTCGACTGAAGAGGAGACTGATGCAGCTGTAAAATATTTGTTTTCTCTTTTAAATTGGGTTAATCATTTTATTTAAGCAGGCCGATGAGAGCGATAAAGATAAATCTGGGAGTTCTCCTGTTACAAAGAAAGACGGTCAACCTCCTACTCCGGGTGCTGTGGTCAAAAAGGAAGTGAAGAAAGAACCCGGTGTTCACCGTGATCCTGCTCACAGAGCAAAGGAAGTCAAACCTGCAGAATCCGAGCTCGTCCGTGACCTCAAGGCACAACTAAAGTAAGAAAACTAAAAATTGGTGTACCTACTTATTTAGAGGGAGAAATTGAGGAAGATGTCCAAAATCCAGTTACAGAAGTTTCCTCCCTCAAGAATCTCTGGAAAACGAACTTTTAACGAATTAAAAGTTTTTCCTAGTTAAAGAAACTAAGGAAAACCCATAATCCAGAAAGAAGGAGGTCTCTTGTCCAAAAAATTATTGAACATGCTCAAAATTTCTTGTAAGATATTAGGTGTACAAATGAAACTCAGCGACAGGGTAAATTTGAATTTTGTAGATTTTAGCCGAGTTTCATTTTGTACACCTAGTAGTTCATTTTTCAAAATTTTGAACATTTTAGGTGTTAAAGTCCATCAAAAGTGAACCTTCTCTGTGTAAGAAGGTTATTGAAGTATAACCATTAAGAAGGTTAATTTTAAAGGCTTGTAAATCGTAAACCGTTACAGATATTGAAAAAATGCACTAAATAAAATCTGTTGAAATTAAATTCTCTTTAATTTTTATTCTATTCATTTTTCTCTAGGACGCACTGTTTTCAAGATAAATTTATTAAAAAAAATTATTTTCCGAAAATGGTGCATCCTAGAAAAAAATAATTAAGTACAAATTTATAGAAAATTAAATTTCCTACAATTTTTATTTATTAGGTGTACAAAATGAAACTCAGCGACTGGGTAAATTTGAATTTTGTAGATTTTAGCCGAGTTTCATTTTGTACACCTAATAATTCTTAAATTCCTCACTAATCCCTTTATTTTATTCCAGAAAGACTGTGAATGAGCAAAAAGAAATGAAATTGCTATTAGACATGTACAAAGGTGTTAGTAAAGAGCAAAGAGATAAAGTCCAGCTAATGGCCGCCGAGAAAAAACTTAGAGCTGAAGTTGAAGATTTACGACAACAGTTAAAAAAAGTAATTGTTTTTCTTCTTTTAAATTTTTTACTTAAGATTTTTTTTAGGAGAGTAAAAGAGAGAAAGGAAGATGGCCGACGAAGACGCTTTGAGGAAAATCAACATCTTGAGGAGCAAGCGTATATGCTGCAGAAACAAGTGTCAACTCATAGCAGGAAGAAGAAGCTCTTTTGAATGAAATGGAAGTGACCGGTCAAGCATTTGAAGATATGCAAGAGCAGAATTCCAGGCTGATACAGCAGCTTCGGGAAAAACGACGCTAATTTTAAACTCATGTCCGAACGTATTAAGTCGAACCAACTTCATAATTATCACGTGAGGAAAAAAGCGTTGATTGAACAAGTCTCGACGTTATCGACACAATTGATGCTACCAATCTTGTCGTTCGGAAGCTCGAAGAAAAAGAGAGGATACTCCAAAATTCGCTGGCGACCGTAGAAAAGAGCTGGCAGTCCGTCACAGGCGATGGAGATGCATAGAGAAAAGCGATCGAAAGCGCTCAGTCTGCAGCAGATTTAAAACTCATTTAGAAAAATATCATGCTCAGATGAAAGAAGCGCAGCAAGTTGTCGCTGAAAAAACCAGCTCTTTAGAAGCAGAAGCATATAAAACAAAAGACTTCAAGTAAGTTTCTTCATTAAATTAGTTTTTGGGTTAAACAAGACTTTTTTTTTTATAGGAGGAGATTGCTCAGTTAAGAAAACGGAGAGGATGAAGAAGATCGAGTTGGCTGGTACGCTTGATGATGATGGAAGAAATCCGAGAATATAAGAAACGCTCACATGCCCATCTTGTAAAGTCAAAAGAAAAGATGCCGTTTTAAATCGAAATGTTTTCATGTTTTTTGCTACGACTGTCTTAAAACAGGTACGTATTATTTTCCACCCCAGAATCCGCTCATTTTTTTTTCAGGTACGAAACCAGGCAAAGAAATGTCCCAAATGCAACCCGCTTTCGGAGCGAACGATTATCACCGCCTTTATCTCGGATCGTAGAAGACATGAAAATAAAATAAAATATTTTATTCCATTATTCGTCTTACACTAGTTTATAAATAGTCCAATATTTACATTTTTTTTTTCTCTCACAATAGACTGATTTTATTGTACTTCTCTTCGTTCTTCAGGGCATTGTGGTTATTAAGATATTGAAATTTTGTATTTATTTATTTTTCAGTCGTTTTCATGTTGTTGTAAATTCTAGGATAGGTAAATGTGGTTTTTAATAAAATTATTATGTATATTTTGATCTAAGTAACTAAAATGAGTTCTAATTTTTATTTTAAAGATAAAAGTTGGGTAACTATTAATTGACTATTCTTGCTTTGAGTGGTAAAGGATCAAGGTTTCTCTAGGAAGACGCCAAGGAAAATGGCCATTAAATTAATTCAGGGATTGCCACTATTGCACTAATACCTCTAGATCAGTGATTCTCAACGGGGGCAGTAAACTTAACCGCCCGTTAAAAAAATAAAACCCGGCCCGTTAAGTAAAAGGTAAAAACTTAACCGCCTGTTAAAAATTTAATCGACCCGTTAAGTAAAGGGCAAAAGTTAACCAGCCCGTTAAGTAAAGGGCAAAGTTAACCACCCGTTTGAAAAGTTAACTGGCCTGTTAAGTCAAGGGCAAAACTCAACCGCCCTGTTAAAAATTTTTACCGGACCATTATAAACGGTAAAAACTTAACCGCCCGTTAAAAAAGATTTAATCGACCCGTTAAGTAAAGGGCAAAAAGTTAACCGCCTGTTAAAAAATTTAACCAGCCGGTTAAGTAAAGGGCAAAAAGTTAACTGGCCCGTTAAGTAAAGGGTAAAAATTTAACTGGCCCATTTAGTAAAGGGTAAAACCGCCCCTTAAAATTCAACCGGCCCAACTTAACAGCGGGTAAGTATTTCCTCCTCTTAGGGGGGCGCAGGCTTCAAAAAGATTGAGAAAAACTGCTCTAGATAATCATCACTTTGGTCCGTTATTTTTTTTACAAGGCCTTCTTTTTGACTTTTCAATGATTCCTAACTGGTATAGGCACCAGAATATTTTGGCCTAACCAAAAAACTTATCTTATAAATTGAAAGGTTCGCCTTATTAGGCCTAGTAGCACCATACTATGTTACAGGTGCGCCAATTAAAGTGGATCAGCAACTTACGGCAAAGCATTTAGTCCTACAAATAATAAGTTAAATGTAAATCCCCTTGTTTTTTGAAGAATTGATTGCGATCAACGAATATAGGGTGTCCAGACTTTATTTTAAATGAATCTTTGCCGTTAAGTAGCTGGCCCACAAGTTGGACACCCTGTATAAAATTTTGTTATAAATTTAAAACGGGAGGCTATACTTTTTTAGCCCCCGATAGAACGATCATTGATTTTGGTTGTTTCGCCTTCCAGAACCAGGACGATCGTCTTCTGTCGCTGGTGTACGTCGACATTCCAGCTCGTGACGACGTCGCCTGCATCAATTCTTGATCAGGCCCATTCCTATTTTCATACAGCAATATATTCAACGTCTCTAAATTCTCGCTTCGGGAATTCAACCTAAAAGATAAATAAAAACTGAATTGTTTCGGATAAAAGTTCACTTGGTGTGTTTCTTATCGGTAGCATAGACGATAGAAGTGCAGCAGACTTCTCCAGCTTTTTTACCATGTCCGTAAAATATCCAGCAGCAAATTTCATTTGAGCCAATTACATCTTTATAAAAAGGACACGCCCGCTGAATCTTAATGATAGCTTGTCAAAATTCTATATTTTTTAAAAGGTTGTCATCTGAAGTGCTTCAAAAACTATTAGTCAAGGAGTTTTTTTTTTTTCACCTTTTATTCACCTTGTATAAGAATATTTGTTGTTGTGTCGATTAATTAGTAACTTAACAACAGGCTAAAAAAGAAATTAGACATTGTATAGGCTATACTAGCTACCTTATTGGCAGAATTGATAAGCAGCTGCTCTCTTTAGCTGATGTGATTAAATTGATGCGACAGATGGGCTCGGCTTCTTTTTCCTTTTTGGCAAGCGCTTTTTCGCACGCCAAAGCCAATTCTGATATACAGAAATATTTCGCTTCGGTCAAAAGTTCTGCGAGAGCAGTTACTGACTCAGGCAATGGTACGCTTCCGTCGCGCAGAAAGTTCAATATTAGACCAAAATGCTTTCCGCATCTGTCGACAAGTATCCAGCCTAAGACTAAAGTTAGTTTCAAGTTAGGAAGAAATGGACGTTACCTTCAGAATCAGTAAGGACTTCAATGCGACCGCTGAACATCGCTCTGAGCAATGTATCATTTTTGATCAAAGTGCCAATCGTAGTATAATGTAGGGAGCCACCAATGTTTAGCTTTACATACTGAGATGGCACCCTTTTATAAAAGTCTTCTGATCCCCTGACATAATTGAACTCATAACATCTCATGAAAATTCAAGTTTTTAAAAAGATCCATCGGTTTTTAACACATATCGACAAAAACAATCAGAAAAAGATTTCTTAAAATACTAATTATTTTTTATGTATGTACTTCATTGGTCTTAAATCCGAGTAATGATAACCTTAGACGTAAACAAAGACGCCATTGTACAAACAGATAGCGCGTTTTTTTCAATTTTGTCAAGCCCTTGAATGCTGAAGATGGCCAAAATCTAAGTTGGGAGGAAAATAAATCCATTATGGCGAAGGCCCAAACCACATGAGGTTAAAATATTGCAGAAATTAAAACCAGGAGAAAAGCTGATTTAATGACTAATAAGAGAATAACTATTTGATGACTGTATTCTACCTGTTTAGCTGACAATGTAACTACTGTTCTCAACATCTTAAGAAAGAAGATCTAATGACTGTCTAGCTTAAGAATGGAGGCTGATTAGCATATGATCTGACGACTGTTTAGCTGGTGATAAAGCAATTGTTTAGCCGAAGAATGTAGATCTAACGCTGACCAACCTAACCACTGTTTAGCTGACAATCTAAGTACTGTTCAGCTGACAATGTAACGACTGTTTATCTTAAGAAACAAGATCTAATGACTGTCTAGCTGAAGAATGGAGGCTGTTTAGCTGGTGATAAAGCTATTGTTTAGCCGAAGAATGTAGATCTAACGCTGACCAACCTAACCACTGTTTAGCTGACTCTATCCACTATTTAGCTGACAATCTAAGTACTGTTCAGCTGACAATGTAACGACTGTTTATCTCAACATCTTAAGAAAGAAGATCTAATGACTGTCTAGCTGAAGAATGGAGGCTGTTTGCTGGTGATAAAGCTATTGTTTAGCCGAAGAATGTAGATCTAACGCTGACCAACCTAACCACTGTTTTAGCTGACAATCTATCCACTATTTAGCTGACAATCTAAGTACTGTTCAGCTGACAATGTAACGACTGTTTATCTCAACATCTTAAGAAAGAAGATCTAATGACTGTCTAGCTGAAGAATGGAGGCTGTTTAGCTGGTGATAAAGCTATTGTTTAGCCGAAGAATGTAGATCTAACGCTGACCAACCTAACCACTGTTTAGCTGACTATCTATCACTATTTAGCTGACAATCTAAGTACTGTTCAGCTGACAATGTAACGACTGTTTATCTTAAAAACAAGATCTAATGACTGTCTAGCTGAAGAATGGAGGCTGTTTAGCTGGTGATAAAGCTATTGTTTAGCCGAAGAATGTAGATCTAACGCTGACCACCTAACCACTGTTTAGCTGACTATCTATCCACTATTTAGCTGACAATCTAAGTACTGTTCAGCTGACAATGTAACGACTGTTTATCTTAAAAAACAAGATCTAATGACTGTCTAGCTGAATGGAGGCTGTTTAGCTGGTGATAAAGCTATTGTTTAGCCGAAGAATGTAGATCTAACGCTGACCAACCTAACCACTGTTTAGCTGACTATCTATCCACTATTTAGCTGACAATCTAAGTACTGTTCAGCTGACAATGTAACGACTGTTTATCTCAACATCTTAAGAAAGAAGATCTAATGACTGTCTAGCTGAAGAATGGAGGCTGTTTTTGCTGGTGATAAAGCTATTGTTTAGCCGAAGAATGTAGATCTAACGCTGACCAACCTAACCACTGTTTAGCTGACTATCTATCCACTATTTAGCTGACAATCTAAGTACTGTTCAGCTGACAATGTAACGACTGTTTATCTCAACATCTTAAGAAGAAGATCTAATGACTGTCTAGCTGAAGAATGGAGGCTGTTTAGCTGGTGATAAAGCTATTGTTTAGCCGAAGAATGTAGATCTAACGCTGACCAACCTAACCACTGTTTAGCTGACTATCTATCCACTATTTAGCTGACAATCTAAGTACTGTTCAGCTGACAATGTAACGACTGTTTATCTCAACATCTTAAGAAAGAAGATCTAATGACTGTCTAGCTGAAGAATGGAGGCTGTTTAGCTGGTGATAAAGCTATTGTTTAGCCGAAGAATGTAGATCTAACGCTGACCAACCTAACCACTGTTTAGCTGACTATCTATCCACTATTTAGCTGACAATCTAAGTACTGTTCAGCTGACAAGTAACGACTGTTTATCTTAAGAAACAATCTAATGACTGTCTAGCTGAAGAATGGAGGCTGTTTAGCTGGTGATAAAGCTATTGTTTAGCCGAAGAATGTAGATCTAACGCTGACCAACCTAACCACTGTTTAGCTGACTATCTATCCACTATTTAGCTGACAATCTAAGTACTGTTCAGCTGACAATGTAACGACTGTTTATCTTAAGAAACAAGATCTAATGACTGTCTAGCTGAAGAATGGAGGCTGTTTAGCTGGTGATAAAGCTATTGTTTAGCCGAAGAATGTAGATCTAACGCTGACCAACCTAACCACTGTTTAGCTGACTATCTATCCACTATTTAGCTGACAATCTAAGTACTGTTCAGCTGACAAGTAACGACTGTTTATCTTAAGAAACAAGATCTAATGACTGTCTAGCTGAAGAATGGAGGCTGTTTAGCTGGTGATAAGCTATTGTTTAGCCGAAGAATGTAGATCTAACGCTGACCAACCTAACCACTGTTTAGCTGACTATCTATCCACTATTTAGCTGACAATCTAAGTACTGTTCAGCTGACAATGTAACGACTGTTTATCTCAACATCTTAAGAAAGAAGATCTAATGACTGTCTAGCTGAAGAATGGAGGCTGTTTTTGCTGGTGATAAAGCTATGTTTAGCCGAAGAATGTAGATCTAACGCTGACCAACCTAACCACTGTTTAGCTGACTATCTATCCACTATTTAGCTGACAATCTAAGTACTGTTCAGCTGACAATGTAACGACTGTTTATCTCACATCTTAAGAAAGAAGATCTAATGACTGTCTAGCTGAAGAATGGAGGCTGTTTAGCTGGTGATAAAGCTATTGTTTAGCCGAAGAATGTAGATCTAACGCTGACCAACCTAACCACTGTTTAGCTGACTATCTATCCACTATTTAGCTGACAATCTAAGTACTGTTCAGCTGACAATGTAACGACTGTTTATCTTAAGAAAGAAGATCTAATGACTGTCTAGCTGAAGAATGGAGGCTGTTTAGCTGGTGATAAAGCTATTGCTTAGCCGAAGAATGTAGATCTAACGCTGACCAACCTAACCACTGTTTAGCTGACAATCTATCCACTATTTAGCTGACAATCTAAGTACTGTTCAGCTGACAATGTAACCACTGTTTATCTCAACATCTTAAGAAAGAAGATCTAATGACTGTCTAGCTGAAGAATGGAGGCTGTCTAGTTATGATCTAACGACTGTTAGCTGGTGATAAAGCATTGTCCAACTCGAGCGTACGACGACCTCCAAAATGAGCTCAACAATGCCTTGTGAAAACATCAAGGGAGAGTTTGAGGAGAAAAAATCTGAGAATAGGGTCTTTAAAATCATCATTCTTTATGGCATTTTGTTCGCCGAGGAAAAAAATAAAATAAACAACGCCATATGTACCGTTACTATTAAGAGAGAGAAAGAAATATATTTTTTATCCAGGTCGTCAGAAATCTAATTTACTGCAGTGATCGCAACAAAACCAACGAGGAAATGATGATCATTATGATGTGACCAATCGTTAAGAATAATTCATGTCCTGGGTCCGTCGAAAGCCCCCCTTTCAACCACGATCCGGCCGAGAGGACGGAATTGGAACGACTTTCGACCTCTCCTCGCTTCCGTTATGTCACCGTTTTTGACACTTCCACCCCCTCCTGCGTCCTTTTAACTTTCATTTATAACTTATATTATCAGCTTTTGAATTGAAAAAAGAAATAAGCTTCCTGGTGAAGGGATAAAGGAAAAATATAAAGGAAACAAAATTAATGCAAAAAAAATTATATCAAAGGAAATTTATCCGAAGACCGACTTTGATCATTCGCTAACTAATCAGAATTGAAAATTTTTCCAACTTAATCATCCCGAAAGATTTCAAATACAAGTCGATTTAAAGCTTTCTAGTTTTTATAAAATGTCATTGAATAATCGATTATGGTAAGTATTTTTATGTTTTGGGATCAGAATTTATGTTAAACGGATTTCTCTTAATTTAAATATCTATTGTACTTTATTAAATACTAGGTACTGGAGACAACTAAGCCTGAAATGTCACGCAGAACTTCTTTTTTATTGCCGCATTGCATGCCCCTTAATTATAAGGCTCCAGCTTTTGTGTTGCCGCTGAACTGATCTGGGAAAATGGCAGAATAGGAGGGAACCCCGCTGATTATGACATGAATTTCTCCATAAAATCAAAACTAAGAACAAAAGAAACGGCCCGTTTTCTTCCCTAATTTTTCAGCCTTTTCATTATTACGTAAAGTTTCAAACATTACGCTGATGAATAGGGCTGAGGACAATAGAAAAGAGGCTTATGAATTAGCCAAATTATGAAGAAAGCCGCAGAATAGAAGCCAAACGCGTGGAGTGACTGAAGAGATCGCCCTCTAAATCTAGCAACACGTTTTTTATTCGGCTCGGTTCCGCTCTCCGAACAGTTAATTCGTGTCTCTCCCGTTTTATTTAAATCAAAATGACTTCCAACTTCCGAATGCGAAAGAGACTGCGCAAAAGCAGGATTATTAAAAAATTGACCATGTGGTCAAATCGTTCGGCCATTCCCGAAAGAAATGAAACTCCTGATTTGAAAATTGCCTTGAGCCAGGAGGTCTAATATGGGAACAATATTAAAATCAAAGAGCTTGTTTTATAAAGTGGTTTAGGAGAAGCAAATTTTAGAGAGTGTACTTATAAACGCGTCATTTTAATAATTATAATTCTTTTTACTGAGGGCGTTCGTTGTCTTAGCGACACTGTCACCGCTAGATTCACTGAGCAGAACGCCTCTGGTCCTCAACCTCTGAAGAAACAAGCTTAAAAAAAATTTTTTTTAAACCTTGATTCTTAATGAATGTTCAACTGATTCAAGCTCAAAACGAAATACCTTGCTTTAAAACAATAACAAAATTTACGAAGTGAAAGGAAATAAGATATAAAATATATACTTATGAGCACTTTTACTCATTCTAATATATATAATTTAAGCCAGATCACGCCCCCATTTGAAGCAGCCTTAAAA
Organism: Orius insidiosus; assembly: GCA_014119065.1. Classification (NCBI taxonomy): domain Eukaryota; kingdom Metazoa; phylum Arthropoda; class Insecta; order Hemiptera; family Anthocoridae; genus Orius; species Orius insidiosus. The sequence goes on from JACGAQ010001041.1 coordinate 68,815, forward strand.
CGAACGCTTTTGTTCGAAAATTGACGAAGTGAAAACCTACGTTTTGTTGTCTATGAGACACAGACGAAGTGGATTTGTGGAACGATAGCTATCATAACAACTAAACCTTTTCTTCTTTATTTTTTTAAGTAGTAGTCTCTGGAAATATGGTGAAAATGAATGTACCGGAGAGCGATGGACGGCCGGCACGACAACTCGTGAAATCGCCCTGACCGTCTGTGAAGGGTATATTCGTTTCGTTTTGAGGAAAATAGTGATCGGTTGTTTCTGGGAAGTTAGCAGACATGTGGTGTTAAGTTGGTGAATAGCTAGATAAGAAGACTTCTGCTCTGATGCAGATATAGGCCTGCTCTCCATATGAAACGAGACGTAGAAGGTTCACTCTCAACTGAACAATTTAATTGTTCTTAAGGACTTAACAATTCCTTTTCACAAGTGTGAACTCTATTATTATGAATTCCATTTTTTAAGCTCATAACTTTTAATCGCAATGTTATCACCTCAAAAACTCTTCCTCAAGGGATCTTACAAAGACCAACTTCTTGTCTTCTGCAGAACATATGACATTTCTATTGGGAGGAAAATGTCCATCCCACACAGACGGAAACGACCAAGTATTTTATAGAGACATTTAGTATTACGTTATCTTTTGTTTTGTCCTTTCAATACCATAAAAGGACAATAAAACAACACCTTTATGATAATTTAAACCGGAATTAAAATGATTAGATAAATTAAAATGAACCTAAACTTTTGTTTTGAGGAAAAAAAACCTGTCTTTATCTAAATTGTATGAAATTTAATAAATATTCGGAATACTTCGATAGACTGATAAAGAATGATATAAGAGGTGTAGCCGCGATACTATTTTTATTAACAAATCTTGCATGAAATCACTTTCTTGATTACCGTAATACATTTCAGTCCCAAAACCTCTAATTTGACTTTCATACGATTATTGAGAAAGGGGAAATTCGCTCTTTTCACCTATCGTTCTAGTGGTGAGGTGATTCGAGAAAGGATTACGATTTGATGTTAAATGGAAGAGCGAAACCTCTGCCGAGGCTGAAGCTCGACCGAAAGGAAAAGGAAATCGGAAGTTTTCGTTTCATGTGTGATTTTTCAGGCAGAAGATTTTTTGAAGGCTGCATGAAGTCAAGAATCCTTTTAAAAACACATAACATGCTCGGACACGTTTTGTGTGATTTGGTTTAAAAGGTGAAGCTCGGACTTTCAGAGGCTAAGCGACTAAAGACAAAGGATCCAGATGTACGAAGGGACATAGGGTAAAATTTGCTGAGTCTCTCACGGGTCCTTTTGACCCTACGGGGTCAGAAGACAAAAATTACTGAGGTATCAAAATATTTTTTTGATGAGGTTTTTTTTATCCTAGTCGGTTGTCATTTGATTTTGTTTTTCAAGCAACCTAATATAAAATCAAATGAAAAATATATTCTAGGTAGTCAACCTCAGGCGATGTGCCAAAATCGACTACCAAAATTCAATTATTCGATTTTTTTGATCGGGTGTTCTAACTAGGCAAAAATGACCATTGGTCTTTTTTGATTTTGAGTTTTGGCCACCTCTCCGGTCCACCTTAGGAAAACACAACAGAAAAAAAATCCTGATTTTTAAAAATTCTGCGCGGATTTTTTCGTTAACATTTTGAAGTCCACAAAAGAAAATTTATCAACTTGCCTACGATTTAAAGTTATGATTCATTAGTTTAAAAGAAAAATACTTAAACTGTAATTGAGTTCGTAAAAAGGCAATTTTGTAAATAACTTTTACTGAGTAAGTCGAACGTAAAAGTCATGCAAACATCAATTTTGTACGCTATTCATACGCCATTTAGGCAAAAAAGACTTTTTCCACTATCTGAAAGCTCTACGAGAACTGTTATCTTTCAGAGGTTTTTCAAAACAACTTAAACTTTAATCCTAATTTTGTTCAAAAGCCATGGAAAAAATTTTTTACATATCCAAGGCGGTCTCAATATTTTATTTCAAATAGAACGTGGTTTTTAAAAAAAATTAATAATAAATAAATTGAACTTACTTGACGAACAGTAAATAATACGGAAACCTATCCAAAATGTGCAGCCGTGTGTTTACCGCGATAGTCACGTGGATACTGAAGAATCAAGCCGCCAGCTTGTCTGGGAAACGTTCCCCTGCTTTGAGCGTCTCCCCTCCTGTCGGACAAAATTGATCGACTCGACTCCCAAAAGTAAAAAAAAATTCTCCTAAACCCAAGTCAAAATCTAGATAGTTTTTAGCTGGGCCCGATAGGAACTTCTTCAAAGAATGACCATTCTTTTCGTCGCTACTATCGAAAAAAATTTAAGAGGAAATCAACAGAAAAAAATGAAAGTCTTTATCCAGCCAAACTACCCGGAATGGGCGTAAACATCGCTACTATCGAAAGTTTTTTGATGAAATTTTTTTAAAGCATCGCAGTCAACCTCATGATCAGTAAAGATCACTTATCACAAGGTTGTTTTCCGTTGTCCCCAATCTCGCAGGGGATGGCTATATGTGCTCGCTTTTGATCACTTTGGGAAGCCATCCTCTAAAAAAAGTTGATACCTCGGGCGTAAGCTAGGGAACAGTGACAACTCATTGCTTGTGTACCAAGTTTTGGGCGTTTTCCTCGAATTTCTGAAGAAACACCCGCTTTATCAGGTGTGCGGGCGTTTAACGTCCGGAGACCCTTTCCCAACGACAGGGAGGGCGTCACAAAACCGCCATGAAGAATTTTCCCTTCAAATTTATTTTTTAAGCTAAAACTGCATCTAAGGAGGGCGCTGCACGAATTTGTAGGCCGGGAGGGTCACCGAGAATTTTAACAGGATGATACCATAAAAGCGTTTATTATAGGTAATCCCTTTAAAAGTGAACTTCGAAGGGATTTATTTGCACTTGAAATATGATTTTGTTTCACTTATTATATTAGATACTTAAAAAAAAGTTTGTTTTCCCTCAAAGAAATCATTTCTGTTTAGAAAAAATTTCACAAGTTCCTTTTTTGTGACTTTTCTTCAGAAAAGTCCTCCTGTAAATATGTCAGCGAATGGGCTGAAACTTATGTTTTTTACCTACACCGGAAATCATTTTATGCATGAAAATTTCTCGGTTTTAACGACTTCGATTCCTTAAAAAAGAAAGTAACGCTCGTTTAGACTTCAAAAATGATGCATACATTTAGTTCTGTTGGTATTTTAGGGGAATCTGGGTTTAACCGGAAACGCCCAGTTTCAAATGATTTTTTTCCCTTGAGTTTTCTTGGTTTTTGGACAGAGAACCCTCGTTGATACAGGCTCTAAAGATTTTTTTCTCAGTTTTATGACAATTAAACCCCATTTTTACAGGTGTTCAGGAGTTTTCCTAGATTTCGACGGAGAACTCCATTTTTAAGTCTTGCTCCTCAACAAAATAACTAGTAACGATCATGTAAGCAGAGAATGCACTATTTGTACAGCCCGTGGGAGAGGTTATAACACCTAATTTCACAGTTAAAATAAATTGTTTGTTTTATCCATCCGATAGCATCGATGTATATACTAAACCTAGTTTTAGTTATCCGATAGTTTATCCAGGTGATAAATTTGAAAAACGGAAACAAAATCCTTCGAATAAACTGTAAGTTTTTCTGGTGGATCCGATTGAGAAATTTTTTTTTTTTAAATTGGGCTAAAGAATATTATCATGATGCTCTCGGCGCGCCGAGACGCCGAGGCGGGCGGTGTTGAAATTATGGTTTTGTAGTTTTGCCGGTCATGACGGCATCGATGGACGCACATGCTAACTCGATGATACTAACTTATAAGCACATTAGGTTCTTGATTTATCCATTACCTCTACAACTAAAATATCAGGGGTTTTCTAGGATGGATAAAATAATTGACACAAAACTAAACAATGTTGTTTTGAATTATTTATAATGTATTAAGAATCGATATTGATCGATTCATATTTCGCATTCGATAAATCGAATGTTTGTTGAGTGAAGCCGTTGTCATGGACCTCGTGCGGTAGTGAACTTGGTCTAGTTTTGTCAAGAAGTTTTCAATCGAAATTTGAAGTGAATTTTTTTGTTTTTAAATCGGAATCTTTTGTATGAGTGAATTTTGTCTCTAATTTCTAAAATCTAAAAGAAAATGGCAGGACAATTCACGGATCGTTACCCATTTAAGGATTTCAGGCTACAAAAGAAGGATTTCGCATCCTTTTGCCAAAATGGTGCAGACGATCATTTCGGCATCGGGTGATGAAACGAGGTCGGCCTTCGTCCAGAAAGATTTTAGGTATGGATTTATCTGAGATTTTGCCATCTACGCTGAAGTTGAAGTTTTTTGATTCGATCCTCAACGACCTGAAGAATTTCAACAGCGACGTATTCTCGCTTTCGTTTAACCTGCATCTCAAATTAATGAAGTCCTCCCCGAAAGAATTCGCGGCTCTTTGCTTCAGAAACGTTGTCAACACTTCCATCGCTCTTTCCGGACTCCACCTAACAGGAGTAAAAATCGTGTCGACTTTGAGGACCCAGTATTCTGCAGGCTCCTCTACTTAACAAAGTTCGCATTCAAGATTTTCAACCACGTTATGATGAATGCGTGTTTGTTTAGCGAGAACGAAATCGCCGAAATATGCAGCGGCATGGTCAAATTGCTGCCACAAAGAAGAGCACGTGTTGGCTCCATTTAATTTGCTCTGCTGGATGGACCCGTTTTCTAAATGGTCCGAAAACGCCGTAGGCAATCTCCGAACAAGGTGTTTTTCTTCAGCTGCCTTCAAGTTCATCCAGAATTTTTGAGTTCGCTTTTGACCGTTGTCAAAGAATGGTTTCTTTCTCCTTCCATTCCAAGTAACATGAAACAGAAAATTTGACAGCTTTAGACCAAACTTTTGTCAAATTTCCGAATTTTCTGTCTTCCTTTTGCACTTTAATCAATGTCTGCAAATTTAATTGCAGCAGCCAATTTTTCCCGGTGTCGTTCGCTGATAAAAAGTATGACTTCTCATTTCTTTTGCTGATTTCATTCGAGTTTTTTAAACAATCGAAATGTATGCATTCAATCCCAAAAAAAGTAATCAGTTTCATCGCGAAAACTTTGGGAACAATTTTCAGCAACACAGCTTGCATAGAGCATACGATATTGTGCTCAATGTTCGAGGATGTTCAACTCTGGGTGCTGCCTTTAGTTATTTGCTGTCTTCCATCTTGAATTATGAAATATCGACGCTGAGTTTCATGATCGCTTTAGAAGGGAGAATGCTCAATAATAGAGAATGCGATGAAGTCGTTAACCTCCAGAGCAACGCGATGGCTAAGTCGCTCTGCAAACTAATCTCCAACGCTCTCAATCTCATGTCTAAAGACAAAGATGTAGAGATTGCCGGATATCTGGACATAATATTTAACAGCCTTTCTCAAAAGTCACATCCCCCATATCTTAATGAAAGAAGATCCAAAATTTTTCGCACATATATTACACATCTTCCATAACGATGCCGCTAATGGACTAACTTACATGCAAGAAGTTCTTCTTAGGTAAAATTATATTATTCATTATTTTTTCTTCATGCATAAATCCTTTTGTTATTTAATCCTTTTTTTTTTCTGTAGGTGCATCCAGAGAGTCCTTCCGGTGATAGTTTTTTCGCCCAATTGCTTATCGTTGCTGGAAGAAAACTATGCAGTTCCAGAGATCATGAATTTTGTCGATTTTCGTAAGATCTATAATCGTTCATGTTGGAATTCGACTTTATTCACTTTGACCAGCGTTATAAGAAATTCGAGGATATTCATATTGAAAGGGATGTTTGGTTGTAAAA